>JABUQX010115483.1:15000-17500 GCA_015478945.1 Trachelipus rathkii | reverse complement strand
ATGAAATATCTCGAAAAGTTCGAAACTTAAAAAAAAACAAAATAAATAATTTGGAAATCAGCGTATTAAGACTTATTATAAAAATGTAAAAAAAAAAAAAAATAGGCCTATATATATTTTTTTTCGTATATGAAATATCTCGAAAAGTACGAACTTAGAGAAAAACCAATTACATATGTAGAATCAGCGTATAAAGCTTATTCCAAAAATGTAAAAAAAAAAAAAAAATAAAAAAAAATAAAAAATAAGGGGGCTTGGAGCCGACGGGGACAGAAAGGGGGACGTTTTCCATACCCCGTAGGGAGGCGGAGGAACCCCCGCGACACCCAAATAACCAAAGAGCGGGGGTCCGGGAGCCCCCCCCCGGAGGGGGGGGAAATAGTCCTACCCTGTAGTTCCCCGGAAGCCCGAGAGACCCGACTCCTGCCATCTTTTCGGTTTACCCTTGGGTATCCTTTAGTTAAAAAAAAAAAAAAAAAATTATAAAAACTGACCGGAGTTGTAAAACGTAAAAAGGTCCTATATGTTTTGAATCATGTCCGTACCACTTATAATTGATTGTTAGTATCATATACTAAAAATATTAAAAAAAAAACAAAAAAAATTCGAAACTGACGGAGTCGAAAACAGAAGAGGTCCTATATATATTATATACTATATATTATATAATATATATATAATATATATATATATATATATATATATATATATTATATATATATTATATATATATAATATATATATATAAAATTATACAAATAGATGTTATATATATATATATATATTATATATATATATATAATGCTTGTTTACCATTTAATAACTCTTGAGACAATTAGGAAAGATGATGAATAATATCTAAGCTACTCTCGTATCCGACAGACACGAAAACTATTTGCAAAAAAGAATCGACACAGTTTTCAAGCGTGACTCCGCTGTGGTGGTGACTCACTCACTCATCATTGCATGGGGTATTAAAATAGTAATAAAAAAATATACCAAGAATTTCAAATGCGTGTGTGTGTGTATATATGTATGTGCGTGCGCCTCGTATGTATGTAAACAAGCTTGTGTATGTGCATTGTGTAATAATAATTGTACATGTAAATTTAATTTACAAAATTATATAGACCTCATATAGCAATTTACAAATTAAAACTATTAGCACACGCACCTTCCCCCATTTATATTACAAAAAGCTTTCTTGTGAGGTGGGAGGGAAGTTACTAGAGACCTAGACCTTGAAATGATCAAATCTATTTTATTATTTGGAATTCAAGGGTCGAAAGCTCTTAACACATATGGCACCCAACCACCCTCTTCTAACTACAGCCCTGCTCTCTAAGATATCGACTCGCTCCTTTCTGGTCAGATTTTTCAGCAACAAGACACCCTTTAGTGGCCCCCTATTGACAAGAAATAGCCCATTAATAAGGCATAAAAAAACATTTTCCACTAGTTTTAAAATAATAATAATAATAATAATAATTATTATTATTATTATTATTATTATTATTATTATTATTATTATTATTATTATTATTATTATTATTATTATTATTATTATTATTAACTGAGAAACGACGATGCAATTACTGCAGTTACAATCTGTCATTATGAAAATAATTCTTATCATTGTTTTTAAAATGAATGATTACTGCAGTGCTAAAAATACCAGCAAGCCGAAAACGAAGTAAAAATAATAATAATAATAATAATAATAATAATAATAATAATAATAATAATAATAATAATAATATAAATAATAATAAATAAAATATAAATAATAATAATAATAATAATAATAATAATAATAATAATAATATAATAATAATAATAATAATAATAATAATAATAATAATAATAATAATAATAATAATAATAATAATAATAATAATAATATACCGAAATTGGTATGGTACTCATTATTTCTACTATAACTGGGTGAAAGCTGCGTGGACCTTCGGAGCGCGAAATAAAAGACCTCGAGACTTCCCTGGCGATAACGAAACCGACCCCACCAATAGTGTAATTTATTTGCATGCCAAGTGTCACTGATAAACTCAATGGAGGAAATGGAAATGAGAAGAATAACGGAGATTTGGAATTGAAAACTGCCTTTCAATATAGGATAACATACCAATATGTGGCCAACTACATATAGCAATATAATAAACCTCAAAGGTGGTGAAATTAAACTGTACAGACAGAGCTTAACGTTTGAAGAATTGGAATAAGATTGCTTTGAAAATACTTTCTATTTAATGTTTATTTGTTTTATAAGGAATGCAACTCTGGATTCCTCTCATACTGATGCATGTCGGGAGAAGGGGAAATCATTCGGTATTCTCAACGATCCGGAACAGTTAATTAAGGAACCTACACATATCCCATTTCGAACTAACCAATTCTTGAACACGTTTGTGTTTCAACACTACTCTTTCTCGGTTTAAATATACCTATTGGTAACTCTTGACCACAATCTCGTACTTTTAATTAT
>JABUQX010115482.1:0-14962 GCA_015478945.1 Trachelipus rathkii | reverse complement strand
GTTGTGCTTCGTTCCGGATCGGGGTAGGTGTTTAACCGTTTTCATTATCGATGAAACGCTCTCCCAGCACTCTTGCCGCTTCATATATATATATATATGAGTATTAGTGACAAGTCGTGGTACTCCTCATTTGTTTCACACACCACACAAACTATTACATAGACAATAACTATTTTTACAAGTGTAAAAATGGCTCTTTAACATAGGCTTGGAGAAATCCAGAGGAGGTGTTCCAAATACCCCTCCGCCACATCTTGGAAGTTTATGTCCTTTGGTGATAGGAGTTTATGACGCCTCGAAATTGCAATTGCCAAGCAGGTAATAATAGCGCCAGGTTTCACTGATTTTTATAAAAAATCCCAGGATAGGCTCTGAAAAAATAATAATGAAGATTACAAAAAAAAAAGAAAATGACTGACGTATTTAGGGAAAGAAAAAGTTACAGCCTCTCAAAGTTTGAATTTTCCAGGATTTTCTTATATATATATATATATATATATATATATATATATATATATATATATATATATATATATATATATATATATATATATATATATATATATATATATATATATATATATATATATATATATATATATATATATATTCTATATATATATATATATATATATATATATATATATATATATATATATATATATATATATATATATATATATATATATATATATATCCATGTAAAATCAAAGGTTTATTTAAAAAGAAATTATGAAAGATCAAAAAAAAGCAAAGAAAATGATTTAGAGTCCTTAGGAATTACAATTTACAGCCTATAATATAAATTTTAATTTTACCATAGGCTTTCTTATCCCAACAGTAATTGCTGGATCACTAATGTGAAACGTTTTAAGGTCCCTCCCTAGTTCAGGTTATGATAAGATTTGTTAAGTATAAACAGATTTACTCTGTGTATACTCAACAAAACATATCATAACCTGAACTAGAGGGCCTAAAATGAGCCCTAACCTGGATGGATCAAAAATTGAAAATTATGGCGGTTTAAAAAACAACTTTGAGAATTTTTTATAAAAAAATCAGTCATTTTCGTTTTGTTGATTCTTCATTATTATTTTTTGAGTATATCTATGATTTTATAAAATCGGGTTGAAGCCCTTTTGCGCTACTATTTTCTCAGCTAGTTCTGGTACATGGTTTTTGTTAATCTTTATTTTAATTTCCAATGTGATGAACATTACCTTTCCTCCTCTAAACCACTTCTCTTATTCATTACAGAAACTAAGGTGTTTGAATCATCTGATAGAAAAACCTAATTAATTCTCTCATGTTCTCTATCTTCAATTTACAGTCAATGGTGATTATTGTACTTATATGACGAGATGACGTTTCTGTTGCTTTCGTCTCATTGATTTGGACTCTTATGAATTCACTACCTTAGGGTTCAGGCTTTCTTGCCAATCTACTACCAAATTCATCCGTTCTATTTATTTACCTCCTAACTCAACTGACTACCCTAAATTCTTCGACAAACTAGAGCAAATTCCCTACGTTTACTCATTTTCCTGAAGTCATTATTCTTGGTGATATCAATGTTCATCACCACCATGGATTTCCTCTAATTTTCAAGATACAGCTGGGAAACTCGGCTTCCGTTTCCCTTCAGAATAGTGGTGAAGACAACTACCCATATCCCTGATAGTCTTGAAGAAGAGCCAACTTTTAGACCTTCTCTTTATATTGTTAACCTCATTTTACCTTTGGTTCATCCGATCGTTTTCTTATCTCTGCATCCTGCTTTACCTCACAAGCCAGGCCCGGTTAGGTTAGGTTAGGTTGGTTAGGTTAGGTTAGGTTAGGTTATGTTGTTAGGTTATGTTAGGTTAGGTTAGGTTAGGCTAGGTTATGTTAGGTTAGGTTAGTTTAGGTTAGGTTAGGTTAGGTTAAGTTAGAGTTATGTTAGGTTAAGGTTAGGTAAAGGTTAGGTTAGGTTAGGTTAGGTCTCAGGAATTACCGTCGTCTTCAAATTTCAGATATTCATACAAGAAATCATCCTGAAATCGTGAAAAATCTATTCTCCTAAACACTATAATAGTAGACTCTTTCCTCATTAGAAAATGTAATGATCTTTTTTTCATTTTAATAAAACACTTTTTTTTTACTTTTTTGATAACAATCACTTTTACCTTCTTCTTTTTTTTTTTTCTTGAGACATTTTCAGGATTTCTTCACACCACCCCTAGTTCTATCCTCTGTATAAGAGCATTGTTCGTCCCTGTATGGAGTATGTATCCCATATCTAGGGTAATTCCACTCACATAGCCTTTCTTGAAAGAGTGGAATATAATCTTTCTCCCTTATTAACTCTCCAGCTCTCATTCTCTCCCTCTATTTTGTCGAACTGTTGATCCATCACTCTCCTAATACTGTATGACTATTGCATCAGACACTGTTCTTCCAGACTCTCTAATCGCCTCCCACCTCCCTTGAGAGAACTTGTACCCGATTGGTCTCATTCTTTTCTCTGCAACTCTATGACCCTATTCTTAACTGCCATGCTCTACATTCTTACATGTTCACTATTATATATATATATATATATATATATATATATACCATATATATATATATATATATATATATATATATATATATATATATATATATATATATATATATATATATATATATATATATATATATATATATATATATATATATATATATATATATATATATATATATATATATATGCTATATATATATATATATATATATGGAGGAGAGGAGATTTTCAGACCAATAGAAAACCCTAATATAGACATAGTGTCAAAAGGGGACTACTTAAATATTCTTCCTTTGTACTCAATGTTCAATGGGTTCGTTCTCGCCACTTCTCATTCACATATAGATATATCCATCTTACTTTCGACTATAAATAGATGTTTCATTTGTTAAGTCCATAAGACCTCCCTTTTGCTGTATTTCACGCCATATGATCGACATGGAGCTGCAAACATGCTCCGGTACATTGTACTCTTGCATTATTTCTGCACCATTCACACTCCATTGATTCTAATTTCCACTTTAATGAACACCACCTCTCCTCCACTAGATCTTATCGCTTGTTCGTAAGAGACTCTCGGGTGTTTAAAAGTTCCAACTGCAAATGATAGTTATGACTCTCCTTTTTACTATCTTTTTCCTCAATTTTCATCCAAAAGGTGGATATTGTGCATCTGTGCATATTGCTCGGCTCTTTATTTCTTTTATTTGCTTTCTCTTCATTATATATGTTGACTTCACAGACTCCAAGATAGAGCGCATTCCCACATCTCATCCTCTTTCTCTGAAATTATCGTTCTTGTGATTCCAATGTTCACCACTGCCAATGACTTTCTTTCATCTAGTTTCTTCTAGTTTCTAATCTCTGGTTGGTGAACTCACCAACCTTTTTTATATCTATAACCATCTTGAGAAGATTGTTCAACCCCTTAATATTTTCCTAACTTCCAATCCTTCTCCTTAAACTCTTAAACTCTTTTCTCCTCTCGGTTCCTCCGATTATCTTCCTCTTCCCTCTAAATTCCCATTCATATCCCACCTATGGCCATTTATCATGTAATGCTTCTGCTTTCGGTGATTTGACTGAACTATTCCACTGTTTTCCATCAATAGTATTTTTTTTGTTGACGGTTTATCAAAACTCTATAAATGCTCTCAGCTGACGATTGAACCATTTAAAATCTTTTTTGCCTACTTCTTACATTTGTGTGGCACTAATAACTTAATTTCCTAGGATTGGCTCAATCTTCCTGCTTATGGCATTGTTTAAATATTTTCGTTACTTTAGCCAAGTTTCTAACAAAACTTTGTAGACATAAATGTTGTTAGACACTTCAGTCACTAGAGACTAAAACCAGGGTTGTGAGCAGTCGAGTCGAGTCCAGGCCTGGGAGTCGTAGTTTTGAACCGAGAGTGAAGTCGAGAGTCGGATGTCGGCAATTTATGAAAATGGGTGAGAGTCGGACAGTCGGAGTCGGAGTCGCGAGTCGGAGTCGTAATTTTTGAAAGAGGGTGTAGTCGAGTCGGAGTCGAGTCAAAAGTCAGTAAATTTTTCAATAGGGTGGATCGGTAGTGGAGTCGGGTAGCGTAATTTTCAAAGGGGCAGGAGTCGGAGTCCGGATATTTTGAAAGAGGGTGGACCAGTCGGAGTCGGAGTCGGGAGTCGGAGTCGGGTCAAAGCGGTTAATTTTCAATAGGGTGCGCAGTCGGAGTCGGAGTCGGAGTTGGTAATTTTCAAAAGGGTGGAGTCGGAGTCGGAGTCGGAGTCGGAGTCCGGTGGTAATTTTCAAGAGTCGGAGTCGGAGTCGGAGTTGAGTCGGTAATTTTGTTAAGAGGGTGGAGTCGGAGTGGGAGTCGGAGTCGGAAAATTTTTGAACCACTCCACAACCTGACTAAACAAAGCAGAAGGATGTACAAACAACAACACAGTCTGCTTAGCACTGACTGAGTAAGCGATGCAAAGCGTTTTTAAAATTCACTCATGAAAACTAAGGTCTAAGCTTCATAAGTAGACCACTGTCCTAAGTCCAACATTTTTCTGAGAACAAAGAAAAATCAATTGAGTTCAGTCGCGATATTATATAGAAAAAGAGATAGAATGCATAGATAGGCATAGATAGATAGATAATAGATAGAATAGATAAATAGATAGAAATAGATAGATAGATAGAATAGATAGAATAGATAGAATAGATAGAATAGATAGAATAGATAGAATAGATAGAATAGATAGAATAGATAGAATAGATAGAATAGATAGAATTCATTCAGGAATCTCTTTTGTTAATTACCAAAAACTGTGGTCTAACTCTAAGCTCAGTGACATGCATAGTAGATAGCATGAATAGAGATAGAGAGATAGATAGAGATAATTAGATTAGATAGATAGATAGATATAGATAGATAATAGATAGATAGATAGATAGATAGATAGATAGATAGATAGATAAAATTAGTTAGTGTAAATAGACGGTGTTTCCTTATTAACTCATGTGAGCAGACATTTTCAACATTATCTCTTTTGAAATACCAAATAATTGCCTTATTGAGCTCGTGAATGTCAAATATTTAAAATATGACTTCTAATATACATCATATTAATATTAATTTAAATATATTACTTGAGATGTTATCTACATTTTGGAAGTCTCTTGAATCCGATGACCCTGAAAAGCAGACATTTAACCTTTAATTGTTTATGTGCATCGGCTCCGCAATCCTAAGATAGAAGATAACCCAATTTTAGTTTGTAAACTTTTTCAAAATGATCATATATTGGGCCGATTATTGAATGCAGATTGTATCTAAAATAACAAAAATAGGAGGTTCATATCCTGTTTTTCATTCTGTATTGGTGTATTTAATAGATTCCAAGTTCTGCTTATAAAATTGAGTTTTTCACTCCTTTTTCATTACATTAAAAAGCAACCAACTCACATTTTAAGTATTTCAGTGTCCTTTTAGTTCACGGGTCCCAGCGGGTACTAGGCCAGGTCGACAGGAAAAAAGGTCGACACAACACCAAAAAAAAATTTCCAAATGTACATGCTGTGCCGCAGGCGTTCTAGGATAGTTAGTATAGTTAGGTTTTAAGTTAGGTACGTTACTTACGTTAGGTTAAGTAAGTTTTGTAGGGTTCGTTAGAGAAACTTTAAATAACCAGATTTTTCTTTTACAAATGTCAAACCATTTGGAAAGGACCAAACCAGAAACACATCATAAGAGAAGTAAAAAAAATGGCGACGAAAGATAATAAAATACTCAAGTATGTATATAAATTTATATATATACTTTATAAATTATTATGAGCTTGTATCCCTCCTTTGTATGATTAATATACACGGATACACAACGTGTGAATGATTCACTTATTCCCAAGCACCCTAATATACATATATGTGTGTTTGTGTGTGTTTGTGTGTTTGCATGTGTCTGTTCATGGGAACCTATTTATAAGAGTATTTATTGGGTGTGACGTTAATGTTTGAATGGAAAGGTAAACGTTTGCTTATTCTGAATTTAATTCAAGCCAAAGTCACGATTCTGCTAAATGGAGAAAAGTTTTTTTTTTTCGTTTTTTTTTAACTTCTACTTCTTCTTTTGTTCTTTGCATTTGTTTTTCTTTTATAATATCATTTCGTTTTTCTCTTTCGGTAACATACAAACAAACTAACAAACCACATAGACTAAAAATAAATCTAAATAAAAAAATAGATAATAAAAAAGGGAGGAGGTAAACAGAAGGGAGGAAGAAAGGATTAAGCAAGTGGAGATGTACAAATAGGAAGAAGAAGAAAAGAAGAAAAATAAGAAGAAGAAGAAGAAGAAGAAGAAGAAGAAGAAGAAGAAGAAGATTGAGATGGAAAAGAATTAGTTAATGGGACTATAATAAAATATAATAAAATAATATAAACAGAAATAAACATAACAAAAATAACATGTAAATGATTATTGAATAAACGTAAATAAATAATTTTAACTACACTCTTAAACGTTTTATGCGTTTTTTAACACATTTTGTCGATTCACAACCGATGCGTTATTAACGCATAAACTAACGTTTAATTTAAGCGTTACTTACAATTTTAAACGCATGGCACACATACACACAAAAACGCACACACGCCTACACACCCTTTCACACACACCCTCCACCTCACCAACCTTCACGCAAACACACTTACACAAAGTTAAAATGCAAATAATGCTTGAATGTTATGTGTTATTTTATGCGTTATTAACACACTGTTAGTAATTATCTACAAACGCGTATAAGCTATTTAGCACCTTCTATACGAGCGTTTAAAACGCGGCGCTTTTGACGAAACGCACAAACGCTTAAAGCGCTCATATAGACGGAACAATGCACTATTCATTGATCTATTCAACCGGCGTTTTTTTTTGCCGCGTTTTAAACGCTCGTATATCTGGTCTAACTCGTCATTCCTCAAGTTAGTTCTACTAAACTGTCTTTAATATTGAATAATCTCATAACTAACGTCTCCAGCCTCTTTCTGTCGTGTACCTCCTCCCTCGAGGAGAGCTCGCTCGACTTGTCTTTCAACATATAGTCTCATCCTTTCTCTGTCTCTCTCTAACCCCAGACGTGCCAGCATATTGCTCAATCCGTTACATGTTACCCACTATTAAGCTTATTTGCGAAACACACTCCCCCTTCCTCTATTTCTATTCGCACCGTTCTGTCTTGACATGCACGCTCCAACTCACTACTACTACTACTATCAACTACTACTACTACTACTGACTTTACTACTACTACTACTAATTATAATAATAATAATAATAATAATAATAATAATAAAAGAATAAATAATAATACATAACTAAAATAAATAATAATAATAATAATATAATAATAATAATAATAATAATTTAGAACAAACCTTTCCTTCAATTATGAACAATACCATTATTATTATTATTATTATTATTATTATTATTATTATTATTATTATTATTATTATTATTATTTATTATTATTATTAATATATATTATTATTATTATTAATATTCATTATATTAATTATTATTATATATTATTAAGAAAAGACATCCGTTGATCTAACAAGAAGCTATGAATAATTAATATTACAGCAAAAATTATTTATAGTTTTAATATTTTGCTTTACTTTATATTAATAAATGAATATCAATAAGCAAATAACAATTAAGTGTGTAAGGTAAATGCACTAATAAAGCCATATTATTATTTCCTTTTTTTTCCTTTATAGGGGCCGATTTCATGAACAAATCCCTATACAAGTAGTGATAACGAGGAGAGCGCTCGATAGGTAAGTTTCATGAGACGACAACAAATTATTGAATAGTTTTTGTTTTATATAGTTATTTAAATAAATATCATATACTCACGGGTCGGGGTAAGGTGGGCGGAACCCCTCAGTAGTATAGAGTATATCTGAGATGTATTAATAATATTCCAACTTAGTATATTTAATAAATAATTTCTGTTCTTATCGTTATACAACCACCAGCGTCACTTCCACTTGCTTGCAACAGACACAATTTAGTCTCTAGGTATATGTTGAGCGGGTAAGGTGTATTACTTTATGTACTTCATTTTTTTCTTTTTTGTTTTTATTTTTTTCATTAATTAAAAATATTTTTAGACTGTTAAATACGTTTAAAGCATTACAGTTTCATATATTTCTTAAAAATTTCTTTTTTCTCGAAACGTCAACTATATATATAAATATACTATATATTAGATAAATACCTAATATATCTATTAGATAATAATTAATATTATATATATATAGTAGATTACTATATATATATATATACTATATAATATATATATATATATATATATATATATATATAATATATATATATTCCGCTATATAACGGAAAAGTACCAATGTTTCAGTAATAATAAATGATAACTATATGTTCGAATATGTATGATATGTATGTGATGTATGCGTCATGTAACTGTAGATGCTACTGATATGTATGTCATGTATGCGCTATGCTACCTGATATGTACTGTTGTATCGCTACTGTATGTATAACTATTTTTGTACCTGATTCATGCATACTATGACTCTACAAACCAAAAAACATGGCTGTTTACGTTTTGCAACTGGTATTGTGTCTTTAGGGACTTTATAGATAGCATATATAGAAGATACACGGTATATTTAATTACAGCGGTTCGATAAAAACATGTTTAAAAAACAAAACAACAACAAAACAATAAAAATCCATCCACGGCTACGTTAAATCAGCATTTAATGTTCCGTTTGGCCACTTAAAATCAATATTTAGCGTTGTTAGTTTATTGTACAGTTTTCACATCATTCGTAACTATTAATGTCCTATAAAGTTTCTGACACAAAGAAATATTATAATCAAGCCACTCAAAAACATTTAGATTTTAAACAGACATTTTTTACATTTTCTCGAAAACATTATGGACTGGATTTCAATATATATATATATAGATAGCGTATAATCATACTAATTATAGGATACATATACCTAGTATATCCTACTATATATAGTATATAGTATAGCTCTATATAGTATCATCACGTGATACCTGCATACTATAGCTAAATTATATACTACTATACGATTAGTATATACTTATCTAAGATATACTAACAGTACTAAACTATACTATATATAATAAATCTAATAAGTGATACCTAGATGATAGATAGACCGTCCACGTCAATAACTATAATACTATATAGTACGAGATAATAGGTGTTAGTGTTTTAACTTTAAGACTCTTTCACATTTTACGACACTGTTATTTTTCTAGCTTTTATTTTGCTATTTCCGTGAAGTGAGGGGTGTATGAGACGTAGTTAGTGTCTTTTAACTTAACGATTCTCCGCAGTACTTTACATATTTAATCAATACAAATTCAATTTTATTTTCAACACTTTACGTTTTTTAACATATAGTTTAGTGCGTGCGTAAACACCAGTTTTACCGGACTTCAACCGATTTGTTTTTTTTCGCCTGCTTGTTTATTGTCTCTGTGTTTCGTTTGTGGTGCGATGCGTAGTGTTGTCATTAAAGAATGCGCCAGATTTTGCAACAGAGCGCCAGGCGCCTTCAGCATCAGCCTTGTCCTACACCGTATCGGCTTGCAAATCTAACTTCTTGCATCCGTCTGGAAACACCCCTCTCGTCTAACTCCTAGTGCCCCATACCTATTCTCTCCTGGTCTGAGACCCAGATGGCTGAGGAATTCACCCCCTCAACTCGTTTAATGAGTACCAACTATACAACAGACTATATCTTTCACTTAATTTCCGCTCTAAAGGACTGGAGCGAGTGCCTATATAGTTAACACTAAACACCCGGCAACACGTTCTCCGGAACTCTTCGAATCTCCCGTAATTCCGATGTTTATGCATTCTAAAACTCTTTGCTCCCTTCTACATACCAATCAATCTTTGCTTCTTCTACTGCTCCGCGCTCAACAGAACCAATGATTTCACGCCTTTTTGAATATTCTTACTACATTCTAGCACCGCCCCGAGACATGTTATATCTTCTCATTGACCAAAATCTGAGGTCCTCTTCATTTAGGGGATTTCAATCCTTGATACATGAACACTGGAATGAGTTAGGACTCCTCTCATACGATCATTAGGTGGAAGACTGCCCGAAGTCATTCAAGCATTCCTCAACGATCTGGCAGCAACTAATAAAGACACCCACACACATTCCGATCGTCCTAAACCAATTCTTTGACATGACTTGACCGTATGTTCTCAACACTAAGTCCTTCTCTCTTACAATACCACCACCTTTCGCATTCCTACGGTAAATCTGAACCACTACCTCGTAGTATCTTCTCTAATCTTTACAGTACTTTTCTCGTCCAACAGCTCCATCCTTTCCCCTACCTGCGTTTTTTTTTTCTCGCACGTTCGCATCGGGTCGATCTGTACGCGGCCTTGCGTTGCTTGCTATATGTAACATATAATTGAATGACTGCTTGTCTCTAGGTGACGTTTCGACTTGCTGCCGTAACGGTTGGGAGCCTGTAATCGCTTGATTGGATTGCAGGTTCATTCCTTCTGTCGACTAAATCTTTACTCTACCGCATGAATCCATAGGTTCGATCGTCCTTGCTTCTCTAAGCCATCAGACCTAGAGCGAACGAGTCGCGCATATCTGGGAGGTGGAAGAGAATCTCGTTTCTCCCGTATCACTCTTGCTAATTTTCATTCTGCTAAGAGAATCGGGTTTGCAGGGCATACTCTCTCCACGAGCCCAAAGCCGCAGCTTTCATCAGACGAACAGCTGCCTACCATCCCTTGGGCTTCTCCTAAACTCGACAAAATCTTCTCTCGAGCCTGCTTGCAAAAACATCTCTAACAACTTCCTGGTAAATCTGCTCTTTCCTCCCTCCTCTTATTCGCTCTGAAGGTTCTGTTGCTAATTCTCCACCTGAAGAAAAGGCCAATCTCTTTCGCCTCCTACTTTTCGCTCTAACTTCAACGCCCTGGACGATCTTAGCTGCTATTACCTCATCCTCTCCTTCCCTCTCCAGGGGTCCTAGTCTTATGCCTGTGGCATTGACATTCGATCGGTTGCTGAGCCATGGCTCCCGAAATCCTACGACGTTCACGAAGCGGGTGCGACTCCCGGATGGCAATTCCTCCCCGCAGCTATTGAGTGGACAGTCGTGCTCCGTCTGCTGCACCCCGCCCGTCCTCTTCAAAACTATATTTCTCTACAGTCTCAATTAACTAACCAGCTTTCCCCTCAGTGGTGCGAGCCAACGCACATGTCAACCGATTCCGTAAAAAAGTAGCCAACTTCATGATGCCTTCAACCTATTCCCCTAGAGCATAGATCTCATTGATATTTATCCTATCTAAATCTTTGAAACCCTCTCCCACTCATTCATTCTCCTGTAGCATATCTGGCGAATTTCAATTCACTTCACCTTTTCCGCACGCCAGTATGACTCTTCGGCGCTCTGAGTTCTATCTGCGACATTCAATACTTTCCTAGCTCTTTACCGTGATTCATATGTATTCCCGCCCCTCAGGAAACCATACGGACCGAGACCGTTGCGGGGGCGACTGCGACACATACGCAACAGCCATCTTGACCGGACGGATCACTATGCACCGTCCACTGCTCTTCCAAGTCTCCCTTCCTTTGTATTCCTCCCTTCCTCTCTGTCTTACCTCTAATGTCTAGGTTTTCATCCCCTCAAGATCGCTCCAATGTCGGCTGTTTGGTTGCGACTGGCGACTTCTTCCTGCTTTTTCTGTTAAAATTGGTGTCCATTCCTCAGTTTCGTGTCTCGAAGACGTTACTTTCATTCTTACTTTTCGCATTAATGATCCTTCTCACCTGCCCACAATCTAACTCTATCAGCTCGTATCCCGATATGACTCGTACCCGAATTTCATTCTTCAAAGTACTCATCCTTCAATGATCTCCGCTCCCTCTTCTTACTTACTAGAAATTGTCCTCTCGCGCTCTTACATCTTACCGATTCATCTGCGCTCTGATCTGCGCATAGGATTTCCGGGTCGGTCGTATGGAACCCTAGCTGAATTAGAATTGCTTTTTCTAACTCACACTTCTACAAATCTCCTCTCTAAAACCCACACCTTCCAATACTGTTCCTGATCTCTTTCCGACGTTCTCTCCTCTTCTTCCTCGTTGAGAGCAACTATAAACCATCTTCGCCCTTAAATAACAAACACAAAATGAGATCTGGAACCTCCACATCACAAACGGTGCGTAGGGCTGAGCTCTCAAGAGAAAAGCTGGGGCTTCATGCTTCAGACTGCAGACTTTTTGTTCCTCGTCTCAGTTCTTCAGCTTAAAACAAGGCCTCTCACACTACCGCCCTCCTTCAATATGTCACCCAGTACTCTCTCGATATACTTTGCTCTGGTATTCACCCGGCTTTTGATAGGCGTCAGACCCACAACGTCGACTCCACGAGACTTTCATAAGCACAGCGGTTCCTGTACGTTCCACTGCATCTAGCACCCTCCCTATAGCTCTTCCTTTCGCCGGCTGCCGCTCTCGAATGCTATGGTCCCTTAGTTACCTCTTCCTATCAGTTAGATCACCCAGCGCATGCAGTGGCAGCGTGCACTCGTACGGCAACCTCTAGTCTACGACCGTCGCCGCTAACTCCCCACTCCTTAAGAACTAAGCTGCGCGCACAAACATAGCGTATGATGCCTTCTAACGTCATGATCTTTGTCCACCGATGGCATCCATTAGGCGACTCGCACGCCTAGATTCGCGTGCCCGGGTCGCTTCCTTCTTTCCAGCCAGCTTTTGTCTACTGCTGCGATCATCTTCCATCTCTCTGTACTTCTCCATCGCGCCCAACTTTTAACGCTCTCCCCAACATTCAAAGAGTCTGCGTCCTTGTCGCTCATCTCTAGCGCTAAATCTTGCTGCTGTTAGAGTTGCGTTGCTACCTCTGACGGTGCGTCGCAAAACACCCCTCTCCTTGAATAGCTCGCGAGCTGTCGCCCACGCAGTGAGTGGTAGTGCGACCAATCTGTAATCAATACTACTACTCATCACTTCAACTACATCGACTCCTATCTCTCTAATGTCACCCTATATCTATTCAGACACTATCTATAGTAAGTCATCACTTACTATATAATACTACATATAATATATATATAACTACTACTTATAACTATTTTATTTACCCTACTAACTATATATATATAATACTAGACCGCGTTCACTCACCTTACTTATACCTTTATATAATATATAATATATAATATATCATTCGTGCTATGCACTAACATTCCATCTCTATCCTTGCAACCTAAAATAACTGATCTAAACGTGTTTATCAAAAAATTTCGTTGTCTGTCAAATCCACGTTAAAACCTCTGTGCTTTAATTACATGTATTCATCCCGTATTTGCCAAAAAAAAAAGAAAAAACAAAACCGTCTCAGACCTTTTTATGATTACTTCTAGAACAACATTTCTCTTCTTAGAAACTGCAACCACATTTTTCCTGCATTTTTCCCTCCCCTCCTCCTCTTGTATTCTCTGTCTAATACGGCTGTCTTAACCCTTCTGTTAAAGCTGAAATGTCCTGTCTCTCATAATATTTCAAATCGCGACTGTTCCAGAGCTTATTTCTCCCATCTCGTTCAGTCCTTTTCTAATTTCAACCTCATTTAAAATTGTTTACTTTCTGACATTCTCTGAGCTTAACAACCCAGAGCAAAGGCGGAGGGTGCTGCAACGAGATATCCCTCCCCAGTTTGGTCCTCAAAACTTGTGCTTCTGAAGCTTGCACCATGCCTTGGTAAACCTGTTTCTCACTGCCCTAATAAACTTAAGCCTTCCACTCCTGTTAAGAATCGCTTATTCATTCAATTAATTCCGAAGAAGCGGCAGCGACTCCGTCGTCAACAATATCAACTAACGTCCTACCACTCTCAATCTCTAGTTTCTTCTAAAAGTTTTTAAATCTCATCCTTTAACAAGCGAAGCGTTTTAAAAACCCAATTCTTAAAATCTCTCTAATCTTTAGTTTCTGCGTTACCAGCTATGCCGCCTTCTCTCCTGTTAAGATCATTCAACTGGCTAATTTTTCTTCCTGTCTCTCCGACTTCTTGTTCTACTGCTCTTACCTTATTCGGTGAATGCATTTCTTGGCTCTAAAACATATCGAAAAGGCTAGTCGGTAAACTTTGACTGAAAGCTTCTTCCTTAATAGAAAGTAAGTATTTTCGGTATTTTAAATCTCTTTGGCAACCTTCTCTTCGACTTTCGGCTCCAGTAGTTATATGGCAATTCTATTGTAGGATAACACCATTTATCCTTAAACCTATCAATAGTGTATTCCTCCGGAATTCTATTCCTATCTCAATCTCATCTATTTTTATTTTTGCATCCTTCCTCTATTTGGTATTGTCTCCTCTCCACTCTCTAGTAGACTCCACTCCACTCTCTGGTAAACCCTCTCTACTCTTCTAGTACGACTCTCTTCACCAAACCCAAATAAAATGATGCGTGACTAGCTTAAACAACACAAACTTCTGAATACCTTTCTCTTACGATTAGTTGTTGTGTAAAGAAAACACATGTTGTTTTATCCCTCAATAACTCAGCTTTTCACCTCTATTCTACTTGACAATCTTCCACACAACTCATAATATCTTCCTATGACAAACAACTCTAACCTTCTTCACGTTCTTCACAATTACTTGATATCTTTTCCTTTCTCCGTGCATCTTGATTAGAAGACGATCGCATTTTATGTTTCCTTTCATCCAACCAAGCCTCTTTCTAGGAAAATTGCGTGTACCGAGCGCGACGTTCGGAACTTTACTCACCATCCCAGTTCTAGCTCTACATAAGCGTTCGTTCGGCCTTCGAATAGAGTTGAA
>JABUQX010115481.1:0-47731 GCA_015478945.1 Trachelipus rathkii | reverse complement strand
ATATAATAAGTTATATATGATTTTATCTTATAGAGATATAATAGGGTTAAAGTTATTAATATTAATCTAGATATTCTATATCATATATATATTATACCTGTTTAACATTCTTTGAGAGCTTATTATACTCTTTAAAACGTCAAAAAGTTTCTCAACTAATTGCAGTATTAAAGCAAATATGCGTGATATTATAACTTAAGCTTCTATGTACAGTAAAAGTTTTAATGTGCGATTATGTAAGTTTAAAGTGGGTAATAAAGTGTGTAACTGAAATTAATATTCTATATAGGTAATCACTTTTTGTTCACAGTCGGTTTATTAGATGTAAATACTTGTTGTGAAGGGCTTTAACATGCATACTATGAGATCAAAGGATGAGATGCATAACATAATTATATCTAGTAAAATTGTGACTAGAACAATTTAAAAATCTTTACGAAAAAAAATTGTACCAGTTTATGGATAAAGGCATATGTGAACACATTATATATAAACTTAAATTGGAGTTCGTCAATAAGAGCTTAACATCTATTATATCATAAGACGTTTCGTTAAGTACCATTAGAAATATCGTATCATTCAAGCATACTTATATATATATATTTATATATTATATCATATCAGACCTTTATTTAAAAACACAGCAAAATAATTTCTAGCTCATTAACCTAGGCCCCCTATTACTCTATTTATAATATTATATTTATTAACTATATATATATAATATAAAATAAATATAATATATATATATATTATATATATAATATTAATATAATATAGTATTTCTTATGTAACATATATGTTTTCATTAGATATTTTATGGAACATAAATCGTTTTAAATATATAAATATAATTTATTATAATAATAATATTATTAATATATAGATTTTATATATTATAAAAATCCCTATATAAATATATTTTTATATATTGTATATATATACATTAATCATCATTATTAATATATTATATATATATATATTTATAATATAATATATATAATTATTATTATTATTATAATTATATAATATATAATATATATTAGTGATATTATATTGAATGGTAGATATAGATATTATTTTATCTAAACATTTTTCATAGGCCTATGGGGTTTCTAGCTCTCTATTTTTCTTATGCTGGTATGTGATAGAGTGGCAGGTTCGTGTAGCAAAGACAAGTTCGATCCTCTAGAATATGTTCCAAGTACCAACTACTTAAATTTTTAATAGATACAAAAATGCAATGTTATCATTTTTACACACCCCATATATATAAATAAATAAATATATATATATATATATAATATATATATAATGTATAATATATATAATATTATATATATAATTAATAAATATATATCTAATATTAGTATAATATATATATATATATGTATTATATTAATATTAATATATATATATATAATATTATAATATATATATATATATATATATTTAATAAAATAGATAGACTTTGGAATGTTAAAGAGAACATCTATCTTCAGCATCAACATCTAATCATCATCATCATCATCATCAATCATCATCATCATCATCTCATCATCATTCATCATCATCATCTACATTCAATCATCATCATCATACAGTCATCTAATCAGACATATCATCACCACTTCCTTCACCCAAGATTGGGGGTAAGGTGCGTAAGCAGAACACCGGAAACAAGAAAAGTAGTAGAAGAATATTGAGAGCATAGTCGAAAAACGAAAGCTCAAACTTACGCCCCTTTAATACCGTTTTGTTGAAGACCCATACAAGGCAAAAATATGCTCTGCTCATGCAATCAAAGGACCCACCAACTGAACCCATATACTATGGGATCTTTGTCATGTGGTTCTCCTGGCCAGTGTGAGCTAACAACCACAACCATTTCACAAACCCTTGACATTCACTCCTATTATGACACATTTCTTCTTGCCTCTGCAAACTCACATTTCTCCTCCTAGCACTCATTCCTTTACTGACTCAAACCAATTTTCTTCTGTGTCTCCCAGCCGGTCGATTCACAGCATCAACTCACCACTATACATCCGTTTAACACCAACCGACTATCTTCCATAGCTTGTCACACAATGACCAAAACCCATCTCAACGTATCTTTCAATTTATTCTCTCATTTAACTCTCTAATTTCTTCCAACCAAACACTCTCTAATACGTTCTTTCAATTTTACAATTCTTCTCTACACCTAACACACCCTTAAGGTGTCATACTGAAAACACATTGACTTTAGACAAATAACCTCTTTTCCGGACATAGTCCCCTCACTAATATATATATATACACAGGTAAGAACATACCCACTCATTGTTAAATGACCCTAAGCGCATACTCTCAGACTTAGTTTCCCACTTACATCCACCAACGATTTAATTGCGACAGCCACCTCCTGCCATTCACAACTTCCTACTACACTCTGCAATTCAGGGATGGCAATTTTGTAATACGAACATTTATCTATTAAATATCTAAACTCAGACACAATTTCCAAGCATGTTTCCATATCTAACATAACTCAAACACCGAGACTGTCTCACTCACAACCATAACTCTTTCAATATACTTAGATTACTTTCAAACCCCTCCTTTCACCACACCATACCAAATCTCTCTACTAATCCTGCTTCAAATTACCTTTCCAGATTCTCACCACACAATAACCAAAATCACCACGCATATAATGGCGGGAACCCTCCAACTATCTTAGATTCTACCATCATTCTAACAACCATCCCCTGCCATTCTAACACCATCTAATTCTTTCATAACTCACCATATACAAATTGAATAATTGAAATAACCAAGGAACCATAAACACATCCCTACCTCACTCCTACTATTAATATCGTCATACATACTTTTGAACGTTTCAGAATTTTACCACCAAACATCATATATCACATAAAACCTGCCATAAAAGCCTTCCTATTACCCTAATCAATAGCCTTTGCAACATCATTAAAAACCTAAATACACCATGTGTTTTTATGCTCACCACATAACCCAATCATATTTGTTTAATGTAAAGGGTTTGATCCACACATTCCTGCTAACCATTACTAAACGCACCTTGTTTTCTTTACCAATCAATCCTTCAGTTCACTCGACCGCTCAAACTCACTTTTCGACCAAAATACCATGCATATATCTCTCAACGACACTCAATAAACTAATCCCTATAATACCATACAGTTACTATCCCACCTACCCTTAATATAAGGGTGACTTAAGGTATATGCTCCTTCATCCTTCGAAATATACCTCCATGAACGCTTTGTTTACAATACTTCTTCCAAAGCCAATCAATCACCATCTCGCCTATTACTTTTTACTGGATTGACGACAAATTTCATTCTTTATTCCTCATTATTTTAAAAATAACTTAATTAAGACCTGCTTTTTTACAGGAGATACAAAATTTCGTCATCTTATTAGGTTAATTTTACAAAAGAACATGTTTCCCTGAAAACATTATCGGATTTTGCTTTTTCCAGAATATTTATTAATAATTGACTTATAATATATATTACTTTTTTAGAGTAAAATATTACTTATATTACTAGCAAAAAATTACAGACATATCTCAAGGCCTATTACATTATCCCTTATTAAGTGATAATTTATTTTAGTATATGAGGTATGCATGAGCATTTCTAGGGGATAAATAAGTAACGAAATTTACGACGTAGAAAATTTAGACTAGAGTATAGGTTATTAAAAATCAAACTTATTGCACAGTTTAAATTAAGTGAGATTATATTATTACATTAGTTGAAAACGAAATATTGTGAATAATTTTAAATATATTAATAAGAATAAATTATACCCTCATTTTCTCAAGCAAATTAGATTTAAATATCATTTACAAATGTACTAGTAGTTAGACTATTAGTGGAGAGCTAATGACACCACTATACTACATATGAATATAAAGTATAACCAATACCATAAGTACCTATCCTATATGTATTTATATAGGTGTAAACATAGAAAGAGTATTATATTATATAATTATATAACAAACTCTTAGAACTTTATTACATACTATCCCCCGTATTTCAAGCTTAATAAATTGACTTCACATCTCTTATTCATAGAAAATATTGACCATATATATTCAAGATACGAATTTATTGTGGAGTAATATTAGACCTAGATAAGAAATTTAATTTGGTTTCGGAAGTAACACTAATATTGTATATTGGCATCTTAGTCTCATGTATGGATCTCTTAACATCTCAAACCGACCTTAAATTAACAGTCTATTAATACTGAAGTGAGATTTATTTTAAATCACGAACTCTAAAAACTAAATAATAATTGTAAATTACATTTATATTTTATCTATATATATTATTATTTAATTTATTTCATAATATTTATATATTATATTTATTATACTTTTTATTTAATTATAATATTAATATAATATTTGTTTAAAATTATTATATCATTATATTATGTCTTGATAAAATTGGAGTAAGATAAGGATTCTTACACTACGATAATCATATTATAAGTTAGTCGCCCTTAATGAAAGTAAATTTGCAAGAATGTATTCTATATTGATTCTCATTATCTTGAGAGTGAGTTATATCTCGCATAAATTTATAATTTAATTAATTTATGATGACTTCACTATCGCTTTAACATTGGTCCAAAAAAAAAAAAAAAAAAAAAGCGGCAACAGGCTGTTTTATAATAAAAATAAAAATAATTTATTGAGCATTAATAATTTACACGTATTATAATCTTACATATTGTTTATCCGAAACTGAATATATATTTGAGTTATTTCAAATGATTGTTGCAGTACCTGTCATTCTATTTATTCACTTATACGGTACAATTACTGTATAGACAATATTTGGAGATTAAGATTTACATTAAGGAAAAGTATGGTATAATATATATATTATTTTTTATTATCTCAAATGAAGACGAAAAAAAAAATTTGTTGAAATTACAAAAAATATTTTATCATAGAGAGTTAAATCACTGTAAAAGACAACTAAGTACTGAGTGAAGTCAGAGTCCTAGTTTATTGAATATTTGACTACTGGAGTCGGAAGTCGATAAGAGTCTGGAGTTCGATGAGAAATAATTTATTGAATATTTGAGTATATAAGTATTTACGTGAGGAGGTCGGAATAAGTTACGAATAAATTAATATTGTTTTAATGTGGTAAGTTACGGTAGTTACGTGAAGTCGAAAAGTTATTGTTACAAGTGTAAGATCGAGTAAGTCGTATAATTATCAGTGCAAAAAGTTTCGAGAAGTGTAAACGCGAGAGAGAGTCATCGGAGTCGGAACACCAGCACATTTATATTTAACGAACTACCGCCCACGCCCGCACCACCTTTTTGTTAATATATCACTCATAAATTTTTCTCATCCTGCTATTTTATGTTTTATACCCGCGCTTTGGCTGCAAATAGAATTATTCGACGTTAGGCAAGATGATTGTCTAAAAATTGTTTATCGAATTTGAATTTCAAAATCAATTAATAATAAATTAAAAATATCATTATATAGAATGAAATTACTGAATATTCCTTATACATAAAATGAAAACTACAATTGGATAGTCTTGAGACGAAGTGCACCACTACCTAATCAAAAAAACTTGAGCATATGATAATTTTACCCTATGATACTAAGACACAAATAGCGTTATCATAACATACGCTAAATTCTATATCCCACTAATGTGCCTAGCAAGTAGTTACCATGACACACTTTCACTGCGAATAACGAAGATTACCGTAATTGCTAAAAAAGTTCGCAAACTTGCTTATTGCTTAACTGCAGTTATAAGCTTAGACTAACACTGTACTCCCAAAAGCATAACAAAAATAAACCCAATACTAACAACACTTACTTTGGTACTAAACTACATCATTATCAAATGGCGCACAATTGTCACTCATTTACATGTAAATTTAACGAACTTCCAACAAAGAAACCTATTTGAAAAATAACAAATATAAAAAAATTATATATATTCAGACCAGCTCCTTACAGCTTAACCTCAGCTATCTTATATACTGATATAGTATTAACCATCTAATCCAAAGCATAATGAAGCATTCATTGAAATACCACAAAGCTTTTCTCAAAACACTATAATCAAGAGAGCTTGTAACATGACAGAAATCTTTAAGTAAAATACTGTATATTTAACATATAATCAGCAGGTAGAAGAAAATCACATAATTGGTGTTAATTGATATAGAACCATTTGTTTAAGAAAATGTAATACCTATACATACCATATATATCAATTCAATTAATACAAACCTTATCATATATAAATAGATAGCCCTCCTGTTTATTATAATAGCACATACCAGCAAGTATAAAATTTTTATTAGAGCGACTCTATTATGCGTGATACACCAGAATCTTTTATAAATTTTTGTATTTATAAAGACATTTTCTTGTGGGACTCTTTGCCACGTCATCTTAAAATATCACAACAATTTGCCGAACTAAGAAACATAATGTTATCATATCAAATCTAACATAACCTTGACGAATAAATTGCTAACAATTTTGATCCGAGCAGAGGGTTCCGTAGAGAGATGCAGCTCAATGCGTGACACACGCTTCTTAAGAGTATTACCCCCGATACTAAAAGCAGTGAACAACATCAAATCTACTAAGTAAACCAACTCACAGCGCCCATGTGTCCTAAAGAAAATTGGTGGGAAGGTTAAGAGATACGCTATAAAGATTATATAACACACTCTTCCTATGAGAGGTGAAAGAGAGTGTATCAATACACACTCAGACTTTCCACACTTGGGAGTGAATTGAGACCATGAACTCTCCCTCGCACATTTTACACTCCATAATATGTATTTAGTACACAAATTCGAATAACACCTAATCACGCCTTTACATAATGATATGTATAAAGGAATTTACAAATTGAATGAAAATTAAAAATTCAGTTTATTGGGTATTGAGATATAAAGTTTATAGATACAATAAATCGTAGTATACCAGCGGCATTAGATATAAACTTGCATAGGGTATCTATAAATCCGATAACAGTCTATGTAATATTATTAGTCATTTCCTATTTATAAAGTACGAGGATGAAAAATTGAAATATACAGAGACTCAACATCTTCTACAAGTAAATCATAATCAACAGTCCCTGGAAGACATTTCTATGGTCCAGATAACGTGATGAAGAACTAGCAGTTTTTTTTAGTTGTGGAGAAAGATTATCACAGAATGTGCGTCTCATACAAGATAAAATCCGATCGGTTGAATACATAATCTAAAATTATTTACGAATGAAAGATTTGAGTGTTAATTATAAGCAATAAATATGCAATATATTAGTTTAACCCTCACCTATGGTTAATGTAAGCTTGCTAAAGGAATACCTGTGAGCCCTGCTCCTTCACCCTATCTGTGTCTCCAGATCGAGAAAGCTAATTATAGACGTATACCAGATACTTGCTTCATTAGAATAGAGCATACTTTATCTGAATAGTATATTAAGATGACACGTACTCTATTACTTCTAGCACTCATCGCTGATAAGAGGTGGCAAAAAACATTGAAAGGTACTATAAAGCGACACAACCTTGGCACATCATTAACTTATCGAATGTCTCGCACGAGGAGCTAGTCGGGATCTAATAACAATCTATTAGGTTAATGAAGAATCACCTCCAATGATAGAGAGATTATTTTACTCTCTTTCATATATTTCAAAAGTTTGATATTCTGTCGGTATGGGATTAAATATGGAGTCAGGGGTACTACATTTTTGTTATAGGGTGATATTACTACCGTCACCGCACCTTAGTTAAACAATTATATTAATTTAATTAAGATTGTGAGTATCGATATATATTATTAATATTATATATTATATATATATATATATATATATATTTATATTTATAATATATATATAAATATATTAAATATAATAAATATTATATATATATATATATATATATATATATTATAATTATATAATATTACTATAATTAATATAATATAATATATATAAATTAATATAATATATATATATATATAATTAAATAATATATATATATTATATTATATCATTATATCAGTATATCATTATATATATATATAGGTTAAGGCAGTAGGTAGTAGTAGCTCCTACCCAATATTTTTTAGTCCTTTTTTAATAAAAATATAAAATTTAAATGGTAAAGTAAAATAAAATTATTTAAGTTAACATTTTAATTAAAACTTAAAAAGTTTATCAAAGAACTGATTTATAATAAATAATAATTTATAAAGAAAATAACAATATCTAAATAATTATAATTAACTAAATTATAAAATTAATAATTCATATTGGAAATTTAATCTGACTGAAGGTATCTTATGTTTCCTAAATGATTAAAATATGTGAAAAGCGTGTTAGAAGAGCCGAGTCACCGCGTCAATGATCTCTCTATTGGCCAATCGGTGTCTACTATATAAAACTAAGCAATTCGAGCGAAGAAAAGTGCGCAAAAGCGTATCTAATATATAACCAGTCTTCCGCATGTTCGGGAACGCCAGAAAAATAAAGCACATATTTGCGCACCACTCCGAGTACGCAGACCACATCATTTCCAGACACACTCACTCAATAGTGAAATATAACTGAGTATAACGAAATAATTTGAAAAAAATTAGATTTTAATGAATTAATCTCTCTCAATCTCTCTATTTTCTCTCTATTACATCTAATAATCTATCTCACTCTTCATATATCACATCTCGTAATATATCTCAATATATCTATAATATCTACTTATCTCTATCTATCTATATCTCTACCTTATCTCTAGTCTCTATCATCCTTACTCTCTTCATCTATTCTTCATATCTATTATCTTATCACTTATATCTAATCTCTATCTCTCTCTCTCTCATCTCACTCTTAGCATATATCTATACTTTATATACTTCCGGGTATAAACTAGGAACTATATAAATATCTATCTTATCTATCACAGAAATATAGCCATATTTGTGACTATGTTATGAGAAATTTTATAATTATAATAGAATTTAGAAAAAAACATATATATAATTAATATATATAATATTATATTAGTAGTAAATAACATTTCAATATTAGATGATAATTACATAATTATAATAATCAAACGCAAATTTTCCAAGGTAAATAAATGTTTGAGGTCAAGTAGGATGAGCAGAGTAACCTATGTGGCCAGGCTTTAGTATTACATCTGATAGGCCATTAGGACATTTTAGCAAACCTACAGGTAAACCATAAATAAAGCTAATTGAGCTTTAGATACTTCAAAAGGAACGTGAAATTAAATCTCTCATATAAACTGCTTATATCTCATAAGTTTCAAAAATATAAGAGGACGAGGATACTGCTAAGCTGAATTCCACCAAGAAGGTTTTCGAGAAGTATTTAATATATAAATATATTATATATGTATAATATATTATATATTTATATATATTTATATATATATATATAAATAATAATATATTATATAATATATAATATATATATAAGTATATATATATATTATTTATAAAATATATTAATATATATATATATAATATAATATATATATATATAATAATATATTAGTATAATATATATAATATATTATATATATATATATATATATTATTATATATTAATATATATAATAATGCTTTTTGGATAAGGTTATCCCACATATAGGGCTGAATAGAAAAGAATTTAATTTATCAAAATGTGGACATTAATGAGTGGAGTGGAACATGATTAGATATATTAAGAGTGTTGTGGAGCAGTATAGAGACACACCGGTTCTATACGACTAAGATAGCAAATCTTATCAAGTTACTCATGGAACACATCATGTGAGAGAGTAGTGAGTTATATTGAGTTACACCAGGGTTCAGTTAATAGCTTGAGAGGTATATGAGCAACTATATTATGTTATTCCTCATATATATAATATATAAATGATTTTAAGACTCAAAAGGTGGAGTACTTAAAATGCAATGGTATTTTATAAAAGTTAGTGCAGATGATGTACAATAGTGGCCTATACCTATCAGTAGTGAATATGAGTTATAAGGATGTATAAAGATTCCACATGATCCCTGATAAATACATTGTTTGTATTCTAAGTTAACCATTGGTCAAAATAGTAAATTATTTAATCACTAAGTAAATATAAAGCGTAAGGTTCTTTCAACTAGGTTTGCTCAAATAGAAAAGTTTTTAACTACGAGAAATTTGAATATAGGGATTGGCTATGAGAAATACTGTTGGACTAAGAAAAGATATAAGGTGATTGTATTATTAAAGCAGATAAATTTGAAAATCTTTCCCTCATCTGAATGATGAAAAAAAATATAAACATAAATTACAGCAAAACTTGACTCATATATATATATATAATCGCAAATGTATTGTGCCTAAAGTAGTAGTAGCAATGATAGTAGTAATAAAATATAACTGAGTATATAATTAGGATATAATGGCAAATAATAATGAGTAAATTATATTATTTTAGCTTATTCACACTCATACTTATATTTAAATTATGAAGAAAGAGAATA
This sequence comes from Trachelipus rathkii, assembly GCA_015478945.1. Classification (NCBI taxonomy): domain Eukaryota; kingdom Metazoa; phylum Arthropoda; class Malacostraca; order Isopoda; family Trachelipodidae; genus Trachelipus; species Trachelipus rathkii. The sequence goes on along the minus strand of JABUQX010115481.1, from coordinate 37,125 downwards.
TATAGATATTACTAGAGAGTAAGATAGTCAACGTTATAAGTAAATAAGGATGAATTTCTATATAGAGGGTTTTAGAGGGATAATATGAAGTTTATGAAGGAGAGGCTGAGGGAAGTTTACGGAAATTAGTTTATCTTAGTGAAATTTGTCCAATTTTGTCAAAATGTTAGTCGATCAATACAAAATTATTTTTATAATACTATATTAGATTCAAATTACGGAGACCAATTATATAATTCTTACATTGAGTAAGATGTATAGGATGTAGAGATACTAAGTATGGAGCATAACATAGAAAATATTTAATTATAGTAATTATCATCCATTATATTGATATACGAAAGCATTCTTTCAGTAGTAATAGGGTTGTTAAATTTAGAATGATTTGCCACTAGGATTTCTACTCGTATTACTATATATAATTATTGATATAATATATATATATAATATATATTATATATCATATATATGATATATATATATAGACGGGGTTACGAAGCTGTGCAAAATATTCTTAGTCATATATTTTCTATAATTAAAATGAATTAAGAGATAATATATGTGACTTATATGGAGGATTGAGATATAGCCTATACCGAAGGGGCATGTCATATACCTGAACATAATAACAGATCTAAAAACTCACTAGCAGGTTTTGTCTGTGTTAATGTCTTATATGATTTATGATTCTATGTATTTGATCTGTGAGTTTGTATATCTGTATGTTATATTTTACATTGTATTATTATTATTATAATTATTTATTATTATATTAATTTATATTATTATTTATATTATTTATATAATCACGTAATATCGAAGATAATTAATAAATGATCGCGATAAGATAATATTTATGTATATTATCACTAGAAGGTGATCAATAATTTCGAGGTGTGTTTGTGCTCCACGATTATAAAAAATTCGAGAAACCTACACCGTATCATTATATACCGTAACTCCGACTCCGACTTAATCCTAGAGAGAACTCCGACTATTATAATATAGCCGACTTTAACCCAATATTATATATCACATAACTCCGACTACCGGCTCCATATCAGGTCCTGCGGAGGCACTGAGTTTATATTTCAGGTATTTGGGTTCAGTAATACATATCGTTAGTGTAATTGAGAGAATCTGTCTGTAATATTATATTTATTTAATTATTATTATTATTTATTAATATTAAAATGACTTTATAAATATATAATTTATTATAAATTATTTTATTATTACTATTATTATTTTTAAATTATTATTATTATTATTATATATTTAATATTTATATATTATTTAATATTTATTATTTAATTATATTTAGAGTTAATTATTAATTTACCACTAGATGGTTTTATCTTCTATCGCATTATTACTCAGTTCCAGATGATATTACGATATTTAATTAAAAATAATATAATATTATATATTCTACATCGTAGGTTAAGAGTTTTATCGTATTGGTTTAATATAATATTGGTGTGTAAAAGAAGATGGTGACATATCCTTGTTGTAGACGAAGTTACGCAGTCCCCCTCTGGGTCCCCCGAAGGGGACCGCACCCCACCTTTAAAAAATCGAAAAGTTCGTAATAGGCTGAAATTTGGAGTTGAGAGATAGGATTTACCAGTAATTATCATATTTTCTTTGCCCCAGTTAGTAATATAAGGATTATCTGAGGAGATATTGGTAACTCCGGCACCGGTGCTTTATAAGGGAGAGCCACATATGCACGGTATACCGAGAGTTATATAAATACAGTATCGTAATAACAACATATTGGTGGTTCCCCTATATATGTTTTTGCTAAGGTCGTAGAGTTTCGAAATATGATGGTTATCACAGACCGCATAAATGTGTCTAGGGTCCCAACAGATGGGGGTACTCCATCCAACCTAAAATATTTGATGTAGAAAGCTGAAACTTGAAATACATATTATTATTAGTGAATATATTTGTATATCTTAAACATTATTGTATCCAGGGTTAAATGACCGATTTGACCAAATTTAGGGGTGCCATTACCTATCCATATCAAATCTAGAAATAATGATTAGACACTAGAATGATGAATAACTCGGGTAATTAAATTCAATTAACCTTAATCTGAGTAAGATGGTTTATAATTATGATATGGTAACCGGGTGAGTAAAATTGACTGTTTAATGAGTCGCCAACGGGTACTCACCTACCATAAATTCACTTGACATTAAATATATTAATTGACATAGAATCAAATGAAACTATTGATTACATCACCTATGCACTTTTATTTTAGGAGTTTCTGTTACAATCTATTAGATGTATACGGATGTATAAATAATGACCCTGAGATTTGATAACGCAAAACATTCCGGGACAGAGGCCCCCAATATCTGAAATATTGACATAGAACATACAAAATGTAATGAAATCTCGGTAAATAATAATATATAAACAACCTTCCTGAGATATGTATGAATCAGATGACGCACATTGGGGGTGATATCACAGAGTGGGCGGAAGCGCGTGACGCGGGAAATGAATGACCTGCGGGAGGTATAACATCGCCCCCAAAATCTGAAAAATACTTGGACCATGAGACCAAAATTCGATAAACTAATATGATATTATATCACTGCACTTTATTAGGTTTGTTATCTTTAGTATAAATTATATATAATTATCGGAGTAAAAAATGACCGAGATTTGATACACGATAATAAAATCGGGAGGCACCTGATCCACCCAAATCTTAGAATATTGAGACCTAATAAATAGAAAGAGATGTAAAACTCGGTATACAACCTTCTGAAAATGAGTTAATATAATTATTATAAAGATGACCTACCCGGGTGTAAAATGAACTGTATGTGGTGGCCATATTCTATCACTTCAATAATACTGAATAAGAGTGATACTCAACTACTTAACCAAAATCTGAAATATTGTACATTATGAAATAATATAATGATAATAAACTTGTTATATATACAAATAATGGTTAACCTTGTAGACTATTTGTAAATGTATAAATATATATTAAAATAATACGGGGTATAAAATGACCGATTTGAACCTTCTGTTGGCAATGTCACAATCCCAAATTCTAGAAATATTATTCCATTTTCTTTACTGAAATTGAAACTCGGTAAAATAATATATATAAATATATAATATACGTTAAAATTATTATTAATGCAATTATTACAAATATGATAAGTAGGATTAATAATAAAGTACCGTAGCACATCCAAAAGGGGTACAGCGCCCACAAACTGAATATACTTGGTGTATAGAACAAATAAACAGAAAACTATAAAGGCAAAGGTTTCACATCTCATTGAAATAAGTATTACATTATAGATACATGAGTATAAAAGAAAATAATAAAAATAAATAAATAAATACAAATTTTAAAATATAAATAAATTTAAAATTAAAATAAAAAATTTAAAAATAAAAAAAAAAAAAAAAATTTAAAATTTTAAAAAAAAAAATTATTTAAATTTAAAAAAATTATTATAAATTTTTTTTAAGCCAAAGAATTATATTTATGATTGAAATGTAAAATTAGTTATAATTTGCATCTTTCTTTATACTTATAACGTTTATTAAATTAAAAATCTTTAATCACATAATAATTTTTATAATTAAATCTCATACTGTTTACTTACAAGGTAGGCCTATCTTTAGGATTACCTCTCAATAGCTCATCTTGAGCCCGTTATAACCTTAAGTGACACTTCTAATAATCCACATCACTCCCATAGCCTTACTAATCCGACCCTTACGTCCAAATCTATGTCTATTGAAACTACCGGTACGCTACCTTAGTCAAATTCACTCTTCCCTCCCTCACACCCCTCCCGATCTATGATCTGTTGATTCAATCTATAAGTTTAAATCCTATTTTGTATATTATCATAACACAAAACTTTCATTTATTTTACGAATTTATGTTAATCAATATATTTTAATAATATATTTTTACTAAATTTTAATAGTACGCTTTTTCATATTTATAACTTTAAAAATTGGGGTTTTTACATACCCTAAACTGTAAATCAGGTAATCAATAATCACACCCATCCCCTCCCATATACCCTACCCAAATGACATGGATATTTATACATTAATCAAATAAGTATATATATTAACACAAATTTTAATATTCTAGTGGATCACTTATCACCGAAAGTAAATCAAAATATTCATTAATATTAATGTAAATATATGCTAACATTTAAACTAAGATCCATACATTAAACAACATGTAAAGTAATAACTAACATTTGAGTAGTGCAGAAAACGGAAGCTATTACTTACACGTTTTCTAACATGTCACTGATATTTTTATACATTATTAAATATAAAATTATAAGTAATTATTATTTTAAACTAAAATTTTCTTATAAACTATATATTGATTTTAAATATCTCATACTGAGATTTCAAATGATATGATATATCGCTAACGGTATCAACAAATGATTAATTTCACATAACAAGTAACAGCAAACTAATATGCATCATCTTAGAACTCATCGATATAAATTAAACGACATATTCTAACTAAAACCTAACTACATTTCTTAAAACCAGGAAAATAAAAAATGCTAAGTAACATTTAATAACAAGCTATTCATAGATAACTACCAGTAAAATTCTTAACACTGAAAGCAGAACGTAACCTACTTACACTTTTTCTAACATATAAATCAACTGAGGTTTTTACAATTTAACCATCAAGTAAAACATAATTAAATAACACACAAAATTTATATCACAATCCAAATTACGAGAGTGTAAGTATCTTGTCTAGATCATGCATATATATGCTAAACTGTAAACAAATGTTTTCATATTATAATAAAAGTCAAAACAAATATAAAAAGGATCAATGAACTACGAACATTAATAAGACAACTCAACACAATCTCACATATATCAACATATATAACACTTATACACGATATAAAAACATTCACACAACATTAACAAACGTCAATCCATTCCCACAGTACATTGCATGCATGATATATTTGTAACAAATACAATCTCACAGATGTTTAAATCATTGTAGTTGTTGACAACATATTCTTACTTAAAACAAATAATCATTACTACTTTTCGCATTATACACTGTAATATTTAATCATCAACCGTACTCATAATTTATCTTAATATATATCATGAAACTAACAATAAGAAGAATACTTTATAAGCGTATAAACGGTACAAATTTTTAATGTATAATATACAAAGCTATAAACATATCATAGTAAACCTATTATGAAATAACCAAGAAATATAACACAGCACCGAAAACCTAACATAACCTTAAACGACGAATAAACAGCTAACATTTAGCAAAGTTCATTACTTAACCACAGTGAGTAACTAGCAAACATATAGAACGTTGCCCTTCAAAGGAACCTCCTTCCATATTCCTCGTTGTGTTTATAAAACTTTTATATTTACTTTTATAACTTAATGAAATAAAACTTTTTTGTTTTTAAAAAAAATCACTTTTAGTCAATTTTGTAAAAATTTAATTTAAAAATTAAAATCACTTTTTTATTTTTATTTTATTTTTTATTTTATTTTTTTCAATTTTATATTTATTCTAACATTTAATATCTTATCTTTAATTTTTATAATTTTTTTTAAGTTATTTAATTTATGTTATTGTTATATTTATTTATATTATATATTTAGTTATTTAATTCTTTTATATATAGTTATTTATTTTATATATATATAAGTTAAAAAAAATAAATATTTGTGTATTTATTATATTACATACCGCAATCAACTTAAAAACGGGTTATTAAAATCTATATATTGAGAGAGAATCAGTAATCAAACCACCCCTACCCCACGTCCCAACACTAAGTCATAGGATCTTATAGGGGTATAATAATTGATATCTATTATAAGATTAGTGCATTTGGCTAATAATCCAGTACATTTATAATTAGTAATCATTATTTGGATAAACAGATATCTGTAAATTAAAATAAAATTTTTACTTTTTTTAATAACAAAATCTACTCGAATTAAATATCTAAGACGTAACAAAGGTTTCACACTAATAAAGATTACCTGATATTATTACTTTATGCTAATATTATATATATAAAAAGAATTATAACACAATGTAAATAGATTCAACAATTTAAACCATATTATATATATATATATATAAACCTTAAATATTACCATATAAAAAACAGTCAACATTATAATAACAAAGTACCCATACACTTATAACTATAATAAATGAACAAAGAGAAAATATTTAACAATATCCAAACGTCGCATTAACAAAAATCAACGTACCCTAATATTTCATCACTAAATTACCACTTTTTTTCAAAAACATTAATTTCATCTAACAATATCACTTAGTTTAAATTTTACATTAACATAAGATAGTAATTTTATTAACTAAAAAATTTATTATATCATTAATAAACCTTAAACCTATCATTATCCATACTGACCAAAATATATATGAAAATTAATGCTTAAACTGATAACAAAGTTTATTCGCACAATCAATAAAGATAACATTAAATCAACATAAACCTGAATAACTATAAGAATATCATAATTAGTATATAATATATATAATATATAGAAGCCAAAACCTAATAGTAAACATACTTATGTACGACAATATAAACAGCTATAATATATAAAGTTCAACATTACAATAGTAAATCATATCATATTAATATACTTAATACATAAAGGAGGACAAATGTAACTTATCAATAGCAGCATTAACAGAACGATACTCACCGCTTCACCGCTTGGGGTAAATAAATTAAAATAATATTCTTGAAACTAACAACGAATAATTTTTAATATCAACTTAAATACATAAGTAACATTTTTAAACAAAAATTTATAATTATCTATATAACACTATATAACTATTACCTCCTATTATTTCTGAAATTATCCCGGTTGACGGTATATAATAAACTAGTAAAATAAACTGACTAATGCATTACAAAGATTTTCACACTAATATATTAACAAGCTAAACATATAATCTTGATCCTAAAGAATATAGAGGGGTGACAAGACAGCCATCCCACCACTCTCCTATATGGTACAGTGCGTATACAACTGGAGGACTACCGACTAAAACGGGAGACCTCCGTGGCCTAGGGTAAAGGGAAAACAATGGCCCGCAGCCCCTGCTACCCGAAATCCCCATTGCTGCAAGACGCTCCCAATGTGTTAGCTCGAACAGGACTGACCCAAATGTTGATGAAACCGGCGGAAGAAATTAGGAACTAACAGAAATAAGGATTTTAACACTATAGATTATGCGCACATTGAACAGGTGGTAGACTGCCATGAGAGGTAAGGAGGGAGGAGATTGTAGGACTTAAATGCGAGGGAGATAGAAAGATTAGTTATCGTATGAGACATTTAGAGCAATATTGTGAAAAAGGTATATGATATGCATAACCAGGAGGACAGAGGAGGTTACAACCTACAAATTTAAGAGAGAGTGCATAACAATGGCAACTGTACATACATAAAGGTTACTAGTGCAACTTATAAGAAAAATAAGCACAGCAGCGATTGACATCTTAGATCAGTAGAAATCCCGCGTGATATTCTTACATATAAATTTACTGATAAACGAATATCCTCATGAGCGGAGTGACTAAGATATGACAAGATATACACAATATTGAATTCACATCCTACATTAAACCGGTTACAACACTAAGTGAAGAGAGATTGTACAGTATACAAAATTGCGAAATCATCCAATTCGAACTGACCCCCAATATATGACTGGAGCGGAAGACCGAATTTGAAAGCGAAAGGATATGTACGACTATACAATGAAAGACATACATTGCATGCAACTACAACACATAGTCTAAAAATTAGAGAAAGAAATAAGATCATAAAATTGGAAGCCTGAATGCACCACATATTGGAACTAGAAGAGAGGACGAGAGAGGAGTCAGTGGGGGGCGAGAGAGACTCAAATACCCTCACTGAGCATAGGCCTCGCGCATCAGGAGATAAGAGGGCACTAACATGAATGAATAAATAAACGAAAATGTGTCCACTATGCAATAAAAACCCGGAATTAAACTTTACATGACATACAACATACTGTATTCTTACACACTTGAAAGAGAAGTCAAAATAAAGAGTAGGAGATGCACACAGGTAACGATATGAAGCTGGTATGGAGTTGAGAGTTTGAAAGATATCAGAATTAAGGACATAAAATCTCCTGATATTTTTAGATAATAGTTCAGAGATAGGAATATAAAAGAATAGAAGCTGTATTTGTTTAAATTGACTGTCTCAAACTCACCTCCGTGTGTAAATCGTTCACTCACTTTGCTTTTCAGAAGACCTAAACTATGTGATTTGGTTATATATGAGGAATAACACGTTATTTTGTAGTAGTTTGTTAAGTGGTACTTAAAGACGTCAGAAATTATTAAGAGATTCTCCTTAGAAGAACTTATAATTGGAGTAGTTTGCTAACACGAGAAAGAAGAAAAATAGAATAGCACGCTCTTTAAAAAGTGAGATATATATAATACCATAGTGTTTATAGTGATATAAATTTTGGTTAAACTTTATTTGTTTTTTACATTGAGACAAAAGGCTGGTTATCTTGCTACTTAGTTAACATCAAGTCATTATTTCATTATAGGTAAATATAATTGATGGGAACAAGCGCATATATACATAATGAGGTGTCTTTGTGAAGCATAGAGAGAATATTATAGTAGTATGTGGTAGTTACGTGAATTATAGTCGCTAAGTGTGACAATGGGTTAGGACATACGAAATGAAAAGTGAAAATGTCCTATCACAACTGATTTACAAATAGATTAATGGCACGGAGAGGGAGATGTAGCAACGGGAGAAGTAAAAATCTCCGGAAAGGTAGAGATAAATATTTGTGGCGAATAGACCTTTGAAACCAGAAACATTGCAGAAAGGATAAAAGAAGGAGTAATGAAACACCTCATAGGTAAAAAGTAGGGTGATTGAGGAGAACATCATATGGAACATAACAACATAGTCTATCCGCATAGCTAACCAAGTATGAGACGCATGAAGAGAACACTATAAGAACTCACGATATTGAGAATTCGAGAATTACACAGGCACAGTAGCAGAAGATATCAGTATCGATATGTTGGAGAAAAGTAAGAAGCAATTCTAACATAAAAAGAAACTAGTTCTTTATGAGCACGACAGTGAATAACTGACCTATATGCATAGTATATATGAGTTTGAGATTTGTGGTTGAGGAGGTGCAGATGGAGAGGCGAATGGGAGGTGTTAGCGGATGAGAATGCGAAAAAAGGTGAACTCTAATTGCGAACGAGTTAAAAAAGCGTGGAAGAGACACTAACAAAAGAGGCAATTCGCACAAAGCTAGAGCGCTAATGTATGAGCACACTATTATCAATCGGCTTGAAAGCACCAATCCTTCCCCAAACCTCTCTATATAAATGAACCAAATACTTATGCATGAATAAACTGTCAACAATTAACAAAAGTTCCAACACTAAAAAATTCACGCGACTTTTATAATAAAATCTTATTACCACAGTCCACCACCACAGATTTTGACCAATACATAAAAAACTACTACGAGAAGCCGATTACATAAAGCTTCTTTTTACGACCTTCAAACTTCCGAGCGTTTTCACATTGTATTTATCAACTGAGTTATGATCTGCGTAAGCGAACTGAGTGTTAAATTTGGTGAATTAAGTTTTTATCTATTTTTGAATTCTTCTAACGGATTTTATATGACACACAATTTGGCTAAACTCTCCATAAAACTTATTTTTCCGAACACTTGGAATGTCTAAAACCACTTATGAAAAATTTCAATGAGAATTTGAGCAAGCTATTATGGAAACAGATACAGACCAGGGGAAACAATTCGTATTATTTAGACCCGATACGATATAGCTACATGGTAACGTAGTTTCAAAAACACTTAAAACTATTTGGAGAGATGTTTTGCGCACACACTTTGGTATATATCAACTTGGATAATAATGTTTATCAGATTTTTATCTATATCTCTGATGGTAAATATTTGTTTCAAAACCCTGACTTCCGACACTAGCAAATTTTCTCAGAGAGACATAATCATTACGAGCGTAACGGTGAGACGCGATGCACATTTCTTACATTAGTCTCGTAAGATTTCTGGTTTTGTGTTACATGAAACGATTAAAGTTAGGTTTCGAGAGAAATTTTTTCTTGGAAACAAAACTCTTTTCCAAAAAAAAAAAAATTTCCTGAGAAAGAGATACACTAGAAGTTTGTCTTTTTATGAGTATAAAGTTTCACACTCTCAACAAAACAGTATAATCTATTAGAACATCAAAAAAGAATGATATCAATATCGACACTCGACAGCATTAAAACATCTATAACCTGAATAATCCTAACGTGTGCTGCGATATGGGATCATGATTACGTCTTAAGGACATAAATACATTATTGACACTTATACTATTATTTTTAACATTATATTTTTAACGAGTATATTAAATTTTGAAAAAGTGAAAATATTAGACAATAAATTTAAATTCTATACTAACTTATATTCCGATCTAGATCATATCATATATATTTTCAGTTAAGCTGGAGAGGATGGTGGAGAATACATCTTCTTAACTTAACAACGAGAATATATTACGTCTTTAATCTATACGCTAAATAAAGAATAGTTTTTAGAAAATATATTACATCACATCAAAATTGCTTATTACTTTCTTTAATATTTTTTTACGGAAATAAAACAAATACCTCACAAGACAACAATTGCATACAACACACGAAAAATATACCAAAATGTAGAAAATCGAGCCCGAGCGAGCAATGTACTACTCCCGACTAACCAGAGAGTGCTCACATGAATATAACTCAAATAGCGGAGCATACGGGTAAACGCAGAAAAAAAATATTCCAATTTTTCAATTTCACAAACCCCCAAAATACAGTTTTGAAAATCGACCATATATAGTATGATATCATATAGAGCCCTTTAACATAAGTAAATAATAACTAAAAACATATGTCCGCATATATAAAACGTAAATCACTAGTCATATTTATTTTAATATTATTCAATAAAATAACATTTATCACTCTAATAATATCCGTAAAACTTTTTATATACGATTATAATTTTAAAATAAATTTCGACACAGTAATATTATAATAAATATACAAATAAAATTTTCAACACGTAACATTGTCTAATTATCATCAGACCCTAACGCGAAATACTAAATGCGTTTATAATATAACGTAACAAAACTAATTTAATATATAATTTAAACTTAAGTAATATTTTAATAAACAATATAAAATTGGTATAACGATATGAACCTAATCTTGTTAATAAGTATAATCAACTAAAACGAGCGGGTAGAAGATTGTATACACGAGACAAAATGTCTATTCTGTAAACACTATCACTTATAATAAGGCTTAATGATGTATTCACACCGAGAGAGAAAAATGTCTTAACTGATTCAGTTGATTTATACAAGAGAAGTTCAAGTGATATTATCTCAAAAAACCTACCAAATAGAATAAAGGGGGAAAAAGGAATACCCATTGGCGTGGAACAGCCTGGGTCCCCCCAATATTCTTCTCTTAGATATGTGAATCGAAAGAAGTAGTTAAATAACAATATAAAATATATATATAAACAACCAAAATAAAAAAAAAGAAAAAATATAAAAAAAAACACACAATAATATACAAATATACCCTGCAAATAAGCAACGAACGCGAAATTAAGTGAATTCTTATAGTTGTCCAAATATTTATTCAAGATAGTAAGAAAAGATAAGAAAGGAGAATAATTAATAAATAAAATCAATATATTGGCTATTTTCTTTTTTAGGAGCGATTGGCACTATAAATATATATACACGTAAGCTGTTGTTTGTGTTTAAAATGTTACATGTCGGCGAGCACTGTAGGGGGGCTCGAGCCGACGGGGAACACAGGGGGAGCTGTGATTGTTCATAGCCTCTCCGGTTAAGGGAGCTTGTTGGAGGAGAGTTGTTCGCTTGCGATCACAGCACGAGCATATAATGTATCCAAGTTAAGAGATGCAGGGGGTTCCGGGCGAACGTGTAGCATCATCTTCATTCACAACATTGATGAGGGTAGAGGTGATAATTAAGTCTATACTGGATACCCTCGTTAGCAAATCGAATATAACTTCTTCCCGGAAGGCCGAGAGACGCCCGTACATCAGAAGGATCCTCCTTACACCAATAGAGTTCATAATCAGGTTAAGAAATTCCATTGTAAATGATAAAAAAAAAAAACAGAGAGAAATATTCTATAATATTGTAGTTTTTGAGATATTTTCATTTTTTTTTTTATTTTTGTTTTTATACATTTCTCCCGCACTAAAATTGCACAACACTGCCACAAGACAATCGTCTCTGTATTCACCCTGTAAACTTTCATGAGTATAGACATTGAGTATGAAATAAAAGTAAGAAAATTGTTGAATCAATGAAAATACTTCCCCATTAAATATATATATATATATACCCGAATAATAATTATCATTAGTTATCATTATAACAAAGTAATACCCATGTATTATATTAATCATTTTATACTCACAATAGTAAAGTAATAACTAACATTACATTGGTCAATAAAAACACGATAACCTTACTTTTTTACTTATTTAAATGACAAAATTAATACTTTCACAACTTATTTTTATTCAAACATTAGTCTCTAAACTAATTATATTCATATGTCACAATTATATTTATATTTTTAAGGTCCTCCTTTTTATTTACATTATAATAAAAATTATATTATAATAACTCCATTAAATATATAACCTAAATCATTTAATCAGAAATTCATTCAGAGGGCATGAAACTAATTGAATAATTACTGATAATTATTTAATGCTTTAAATAATAATATACTAGCAAAATTTTTTGAAAAAGTGAAATGCAATAATATAAACTAATTTATTATTATATTATAAATATATATAATTATATTAAACAAACCGGTTAATATAATTAGGGTACAAACTAATTGCACGTATAAACTATATATAATATACTAGAGGTGAAATTGACAGCAACTGAGAGTATTATATTAATATAGATTTAGAAGAGTCTAGAGAGTTATATATATATAATAATCAGTAATGAGTAACTATATAAATACTCGAAATGGAGAGTGTATATAGTAATATTTTATATATTATATATATATATATATATTCTTATATATATATATATATACCATTCAAATTATATATACATATAGAGAATATCTAACACTAACGATCTAAAAATCACATATCTAAAAGAACACACATACATTTATAATCGTTAGATATTTACCTTGAATTGTATAATATACCATTATCCGAGTTCTTTTTTATAATTTCAAAATCAATATATACTTATTTATTACAGTAATTAAATAAGTTAAGTAATTTTTTAATTTATTAAATTATATTAATTAATATATTAAAGTATAGTTTAATAATAAAGAATGTTTATATATATACGATAATTTAGGATTGAGCGTAAATATAGCGCAACATATAAATTGGATAGGCGATGAATATTTTGAGAACCGTGCACTATTGCATGTGTTAATATGGATAATAGGCTAATGAGACCTATGACTAGAGACATAACATTTGCACGAAGGTGTTTGCAAAAGCGAGATCAATCTGAAAACGCGTAGACGAGTGTTTACAAGGAGCGAACGATATCCGGGATGTGGTTAGGGTGTGAAAGAATTAGTAAGAAGATATGAGTGAAATGAATCGTAGAGAGTTGTTAGTGAGATGATTAAAGGGGTTAATTATTGAGAATGAGTAAAGTGAAAGTACGCTATATTTGAATATTGTGTTATTGATGTCATGTGGAGTTAGTAAGGAATGCCAAATTATATGCATAAGTTGTAAAGTCCAACATTGCAAATTAGTCACCGAGATTATTTGCTCAACCACGGCCGCGTATGACGCCCGTACATATCGATCGTACGTACCCATACGATTAAATTGATGTAAAGTATGTGGGGGTGTATTTACATGATATATATATTATATATATATATATTAATATATATAATATTTTATAATATACTAATATTATATACCTATATAATACAACTACTAATATCTTATATATTATATTTATTATTCGAGTATATGTGTGCGCCACGCTAGATATAGGATGTGCGAGCCTAACTATTATTCGAGTGTAATAATGTTGTAATGACTAGCAATAGTACATATATAACAATCAATAATACACAGAGATTAATTTATATTAATTAACATATTTTTATCACAATACACCCTGTTATATATATATAATATTCGTCAAAAATAACGCATAAGGTATACAGTATCATATATATATAAGAGTTTGAGAGAGCCACTCAGAGAGTGAGATATGTGGGAGACGGTGATGAGTATATAATATATACGTCTATCGTTATTTACGTAAGTATTCGATAGATCTATTTGTATACATATAATTAAATAGGATATGTATTTACTACATATAGATACGTATATATAATCTATATATATAATATATATATATACTATAATAGATAATATATATATATATAAAATTCGAAAGCTTGTTCAATGGCTAGTTTTAACTTATTATATTAAAATACAAAATAAAAATGAATATAATGGTCCAAGTTTGCCTTTTTTCTTCCAAAGTAGATTAACGCAATGAACCGCGACGTAAATTAATTCAAGCCTTGAAAAGAAAAGGTCTTACCTTTCTCGCGATAATATCGCTAGATAAGGCCTTTGCTGAAGGGACATCGCTTTGCATGGGAATTTGATTTAAAAATGGACAAGAAATTATTATATTTTTTATTCTATAATATATATATAGATATAATATATTTATAATAGTATATATGAATATATATATATAGATAATAATATATATATATATATATATTCTATATAGTATTATATATATATTATATATAATATATTATAGTATAGTATATATATAAGATATACTTAATGATATAGCTATATATATTATATATATATATATATCTATATATTATATATATATATAATATATATAGATACAGTATTAGTTATGGCACTATAAAACTACTACTGATGCACTGACTACTACTATTGCCCATGACTGGTTATTTACATACAACTACACTATTTCTACTACGTATTACGCCCCCGGATCCCCTCCTACGAGAAGCGATCGATTCCAAGAAATTCCGCCATCATTACAGGACTATCCCAGAAATCTAGAGATCTATTAAAGTTAGAGCTCTGTACTTGCCTCTAATATTGGCAAAATTGTAGCAATCTATTATGAGATGCTTTGTGTCGTCGTTTGTTTGGGAAGGGCATCTTTGACAAGGGGGAGGGAGCATTATGAATTTTAAATTTGTATTTCTGAAGGGAAGGGAAGGGAGGTGCTCAGAGTGGAGAAGTCACACCATTACTCGTGATTCTTCTGCATGGAATATTTCGGGTGGATGTGCTTCAAATATGGTGTTATTTGGATATACGGAAATCGTTCTAAGAGTTAACTGGGTATCAAAGTGTTTGGTAATGGTGGTGTCTGGTAAGTGTGTTGTATAAGTAGTATGATGCTGGTGTGATTTTTTTTACTTCTAGGTGCAGGTGGTTGTTGTAATGTTTGGTACAAGGGGTGGTCTATTGAGAGATTTGCTATAAAATGGACAGCCTATCATGTCAAAAATGTTTCCTTGGCGAAGGCGAGAGTATTGAGGAAGTGTCGTCGAGGAGCTAAAGCAGGATACAGAAATAAGATAGGAGAAACCTAGAGGCGATATGAGTTTCATAGGATAATTATTGGAGGCTAAAAAAATGTCTAATATGTTGTTGGGTTCATCTCCAAGATTGGCAGGATTGTACCATCTCTTAAAGGTTTTTTTTTATTGGCAATATAAAATTTAGTTTAAATGACCAGCTGAATCTTGAGAATTAGAGGAAAGCCATTGGCAGTGTGTTCATTCTTCACTAAAACCATCCAAAGTGATATGTCTCATGAAAAAACGCAAAAACATTTACCTATACATTTTAATATGAAGACTAATTATAAGACATTATGTGACCGTCATCAGATCTAAATTAAGAATTGATGGCAATAAATTTTGTGTAAAGGCACAAAAACATCAATACAGTAACTACAAATTACTGCATAAATAAATTTGTTCAATATTTATAGTGTATGAAAGTTCAAGCTACACCAAAACAATAATTTACCTTCTCAGTAGGAGATTATAGTATGAACAGGAAGAAAAATTAACACTTCCTTATAAATTATGTTGGTTGAAAATAAAAAATTAGTGCAGGTCAAACAAAGCATAATTGTGTAGATGAAGCGTTATTTATTGATATACTGAGATTCAAGAATGATATGGAACTGTGAAAGTGAAAAAAGTAACAAATTTTCAATTGCTGGAATGCAAAGGTACTCTACAAGAAGAAACATGTTCTTTTATTGGAGAAGGATCTTTGTGATCAAAGGACAACATAGTCCTTCTCAAATTCCAATTCCTGAAAATAAGCTAATTCCTCCGAACCTAAATTCCTATTCCTCACCTATCAATAACAGATACAAAACTCACTTTCTCTATTTTCGTTAAATTTTATTTCTCAATTAACAGGTATACTATTTCTATAATGTGAAATCCTAAGATTATGAAGGTGAAAGTGCAATATCTGAACATTATAGGAACTAAAAAAAAAACAATAATTATAAACCCATTTCCACAGTTTTGACTGGAATTTAATATTAATTCTCTTGTTCCAAAAACCAAACTAAAGATAGGATTTAGAAGTTTGGGAAGAAATATCCTTAACTCTTAATGGAACAAACGCTATAAAAAATTTAAAAGTTGAATGCTGTGATTCATGATGATGATTATTACTTGCATTTAAATAAGGAGCAAATTGCTAAGAACAGTAAGTTTCAATTATGTAATTAAAATGATTAAGAACGGAATCCACCATGCAAGCAAATCGTTTGAACCATCAGAAAATGGAAGATTGTCCCTGAGCCCGAGCTCGAGTAGTCCTTTGCTTTTATTGTGCCGTTTAGAATCCTGTTAAAATTCCATGGTCATTTTAGGACGAGGGTATGACTAGTGTCTTTTATATACCTTTCTACAATGGTTTTACCAGTACAGCCTGCCAAAGTTTTAAACAACAATTTTTTCACAAAAATGGATGTTTGTGACTCCATCGTGACTCACTCCCCAACAAACCATCACAGAAACAGTATGATAACCTCTTTGGACATGTGGTATGATTTCTGCTGCCTCCTTCGATGTCGTAGCATACACCCCATCATTTGTTTGCTAAAACATTCTTCCATACTAAAGATATTCTTGTCTGATAAAGACATGGTTTTTCTTTGGCCTAATCATGCATACCAGCTCCATTTAGACGTCTCTTCATACCTTTCTTTAGGGAATCTGTGACTAAATGCCTGGTGCGACTTTTGTAAGCCCTTATCCTTAGGTCTATCTGATGATGCACAACATGAAATTCTTAAATATGTGCATTTCATGTGACATGATGTTTTCTTTACAAAGGAGATTTTGCTCAATTAGTGCTTGCTTGTATAACTTTGTCATGATGCACAAACATGCGGCTACCACCTAGCAGTTGCAGAGTATACAAATTGTTACTTTTTTTTTTCTTGTTATGTAATGGTATATGAAGTAACACGATTTTGTTTAACGCCCCAATCCATAGTTATTATCAAGACAAAAATATTGTTTAAGCTTTAAATGTGAATAATTACATATTTACGCAATGATATTTTGAACTCTAAGCAGGTAAATTTCTTAACTGGCTACTATATAGTCTTCGAATCTGACGAGGCTTCTTCATTATGCCTCTCTTCCTGTTGTCAAAACCTTTAAGACTTTCAGTATTAGTTCTATAGTATTATTATATTTTAATATATATTATATTATATATATATATATATTTTAATATATATATATACTATATAATATATATATATAATATATATATATATATATATATATATATATATATATTATATATATATATATATTATATATATATAGTAATATATATATATATAATATATATCATGATATATATATATATATATATATAATATATATTATATCATATATAATATATATATAGTATTATTATATTATATAATATAATATATATATATATATAGTTATATAATATATTATATATATCATATTGGGAAGGTGAAAATTAAGGAAACTGACTAATTTTCATTCTCCAGCAGAGAATAAATTTTGATTCTCCAGCCTCCTGCCAAAATCACTAACCATCATCATTATCAAGCAAGCCCTCCCCCCTACCATCCCCTCCATCCTCTCCATCCCCTTAGGTGAGAGTCTCAGGTCCCGGTAAAAAGAAAATCCACTTTAGGTCATTCCTAGCAGCGATGAACCTCACTGTGTATCGTCATTTAATGTAAGGTTCATCCCTTGGACCAGGTGACTCACAATCATACCCCCCTTACAAAACCCTGTCATTCACTCCTATTATGCACCTTTCTGTCAGCTGTGTCACACTCGCATTCCTTTGCTGACTCAATCCACTTTTTCTTCGGACTCCCAGACGGTTGTTTCCCAGCACACTCGCCACTATACATCTTCTTAACCAACTGTCTATCATCCATCCTTTCCATATGCTCAAACCATCTTAACACACACTCGTTTATTCTCTCATTTACGCCCTTTTTCACACCACACAACTCCACAACACATTTGTTCCTCCTTTTATCATTCTTCTCACACCTAACACCCCTAAGATTGTCCGTCTGAGCAGATTGCACCTTAGATGTATATATCTTATTCCACACCATAGTCTCACTAAAGTACTATACATTAACATGAGTAGCAACATGCCTTCATGTAAAACCATAGCGCACTCAAGACTTAGTCCCTTTGTATTCACCAAAGATCTAATTGCATCAGCCACCACCTTCCTGCCATTCATAACTTTCTTACCACACTCTGCATCATTCATTCCCTTTTCATCCACAAAATTTAAACTCGATACTATGTTCCAATTGCTCTCTATCCATCATAACTTGACACCACATAATCTTCTCACTCACTACCATAACTTTACTCTTAACTACATTTACTTTCAAACCCCTCCTTTACACACACACTGCCAAACCCCTCTAGACCAATACTATCAAACTCACTTTAGATTCACCACACAAAACCAAACCATCCTCATATTATAAGCTGGGCACCCTCCACTCTCTTCCTTTCTCCATCAGCCTAACATCTTCCCCTACCACCCCACCCTTTCTATTTTCATCACCTCATCCATATACAAATTAAATAACCAAGGAGACATAACACATCCTTGCCTCACTCCATTATTAATATTAAGCCATTCATTTTCAACTCCATTAATTCTTACACACACTTAACCATCGTAATACATACTTTTGATTCCATTCAAAAACCTACCACTAACACCATATATCAGCGGTCTCCAAACTTTTTTGACCGCATACCCCTAAGACGAAAATAATTATAAGTTGTACCCCCTATAGGCCTATAATATAATATATAACAATATGTACATAATAATATAATATCATAGATAATAAAAGACACGCCAATCACTGAGAGAACCTCACACTCACGTGATCCACGATCATACACTCACGAGTGATTGTGAGCCTACCTCTTTAGCGTACCCCCAAGTATCACTTTGGGTAACCCCCGGGGTATGCATACCCTACTTTGGAGACCACTGCCATATATCATCAACACCTGCCACAGAGCTTCCCTATTAATCCCGTCACACACCTGAACAGCGCAAGTCCATAAAATATAAATTCAATTAATTTTCTTCCCTCATTTTCTCAATCATTTGTTTAAATATGAAAATTCTAGACTACCACATCATCTGCCACTTTCTAAAATGCACTTGTCTTCGCCAATTGCAGTCTCACTGTCACTCAGCGGCATTTTCAACCAAAATACCAAGCATATATATTCCTACAACACTCATAAACTAGTTCCTTTATAGTTCCTACAGTTCCCCATATCCTTCTATATCTCTTATAAAAGGCTACTATTACTGCTCTCTCCAATCCTTTGAGAATGATACCTCCATAAACGCGTTTGCTACAACAACTTCCAGTATCCCAGTCATTCACAATCTCGCCTCCATTCTAGATCATTTCACCAGTAATCCAATCTATACCAACCGATTACCATTCTTCAACTTTCTTCACTCTACCCATTTCCTACTAATTAACTTATCTCAAAATATCTATTTCTTCTTACACCTCAGAGCATACACAACATTTATATACTCTTCATTTACAAGTAACAATGCAGATTTTTTTGAGGAAGTTTCCCTCACTCCTCAATCCATTTCATCAATCACAAAAGTACGATCCTATCATTATTCTCTGAAGATTCCTTTACTCTCTTTCTTAACCTTTTCAGGACATTCTCCTTCCAGAGAGCTTCCTATTCCCTTGTAAGTCACATCATCTTCCTTCAAACTGTTCATTTAGCTCTTTATCCCCCCTCCTCTCCTACATATGCAACATTTAGTCTTTTTGTCCTCCTACTATATATATATTTCCAATATACATCGCCTCTAACATCCATTATTTAGAATACCAACGCAATGATTAATGTAAGTATTTTTTCTTTCTAGAATTTTGTAATATTATTATTATTATTTATTATTATTACTTATTATTATTATTATTATTATTATTATTATTATTATTATTATACAAAGCACCATATCGCGCTAAACGGCACGTGGATGTGGTGGCTGGTAAGTTTGCAAATTAATATCACACATTTCACGAAAAGAAACATTGATAGGAGGGGTTTTCAGTCCCTTGCTATCGGGCGAAGAAATTAAGATATTTTCTTCCTTTGACTCAACGACCTTCGCAAAACGCAGCTTCACTTTTCCAAGTATTTAAAGTATCAAGTCTTTCTCTAATAATTTTATTATAATTTGCATTTCATTCAAATAATTGAAAGAAATGTAGTCGAAAGAAATGTTGCAATCACATGTTCAAATTTTCTTTGGAAATAATTAAAAAATAAGTTATTAAAGTTTTTAATTTTCGAATCATTATGTATAAATTTTTTTTTTACAGATTACTGAAACTAAAACATTAAAGTTTTCCTTTCTTAAAATTCAATTCCAGAGTTTTGATTATAGTAGTTTCCTTTCTATATTAACCCTTCATAGATTTTCAATTATTTCTTCTGAATCTTTCTTTTAATGCTTCCCTTTTCGCCTCTCTTCTATTTTTCCACTACGTTCAAAAGATAAAGCATTATACTGAATATCCATTTAATAATAATAAAAAATGTTATTAATTTATTATTCGTAACATATACAAATACCTTCTTCCTGACTTGCGACTGCGACGCCTTCCTGCTTCTGATTTTTCATATTAGCATTCCGCGGTTTCTTTTTCTTGCTGGCCCAGGCTTGTTGTTCAGAGCAAATCGTTTGGCTCCAAGTTAACTAACAGTCAAAGCCCTTAATTGGCGATGGTTCACTCTTGATGAGATAGTCGCCTTTTGCGAGTGGCGCGTTGATTTGCGAAATAGGGACATTACAATGCAGTTTTTTTCATGTCGCAGGATGTGAACCATCTTGCCCGTTTTGCTGCTCGAGTTGCCACTTTTCAATTTTTACGATGTTTATTGTTCTGTGATGCCCTTTCTGGCTGCGAAACGCACTTTCTTCCCTAGTTGCATGTTATTCCTTTCTGAATCCTGCTCATTTCAAAGTGACAGCGTTTTTGCCTTCCTGTGTGCATTTAAACATCCTCTAATAAGATTAATTTACTCTCAGACGCGATTTTATATGTTCGTTTTGCTAGACATCCCCTGTTGTTGAGTTTGCTAGACACGTATACGCGCTTGACCTGTAGTTTGGGTAAGAGTCCCTGTACATCAAACTCAAAAAAAAAATTATTATTATTATTTTTTTCAGCAAATGTTATGATATCTTCCATATGCAAGTCAAAGGAAGTTGGAATAAAAGATGAACCCTCTGGACATTAGGGGGAAGATGAAAGATATTGATGAATCCTTTGGATTAAAGGCAGCGATTTATGAAGATATGATGAACTCTGGACATTAAGGAGCGATTATGAAGATTATTGGTCGAATCTTTGATAAAGGAAGGAATTATGGAGATATTGATGAACTCTGGACTTAAAGCGAGGCTTATGAAGATATGAAGAACCTCTGGAACATTAGGAGGATATTGAAGATATGATGAATCTCTGACTTAAGGAGGAATATGAAGATATTGATGAACCTCTGGACATTAAGGATGAAGAAGATATTGATGAACATGTTGAAGACATTTCTGGATTGGATGAAAATCAGGTACTAATGCAGAATTATATTTCAGTTGTTTTGGTCGTTGCTTATGAATTTGTTGTGGTTACTATTTATAGTATATTTCAGAATAATGTGGTGCATTTCATAATTCAAAGTTAGATCAAGTGTTTGTAGTTATGATAATCAGTAGTTATTGATTTTAAAACATGGCAGATAAGTCTTATGTAAGCCATTATAAAATTATTGAAATTATCACTCAAACACGTATTTTGAATCCCATGGCCTTTCAACACACATCAAATGAACAAAATATTTCTTTGTAGTGTGTCAGGTTAGATATAAAAAATAAAAGTCCACACAACTTCCACTTTTGTATGTTTTCTTAGCATATTTTGTGAGCTTACATTACTATAAAAAAAAAAAAAAAAAAATTTTAATTGAAGAGTTAAAGATACACAATTATTTGTATGAATGAATAATCCGTTAAGTTAGGATGAACAACAGAAAAAGAAAAACTTTTATTTCACTGAATTTCAAAGTCGAATATAAATTGTTTAAATGAGTAGCCAAAATACTGTGCTTCTATAAGATAATAGTATATTATAACTATATATTATATATATATATAATATATAAATATATCATATATATATATAATATAATATATACATATAGTAGTATATATATATATAATATATATATATATATTTATAGTATATATATATATATATATATATATATATATTATATATATATAATATATAATATATACTATATATATATATATATATGATATATATTATATTATATATTATAATTAATATTATATATATATATATATATATATATATTATATATATATATATATAATATATTAGTATATAATATATATATATATATATCTATTATAATATATATATATATAATATATAAGTTATATAATACATTATTATAGTTAAATTTATTAGTTAATTTAATTAGTTAATTTATTAGTTAATTATTTAGTAGAACTAATAAGGTTTGAAAGTTAGTTAGTTTAGTTTATTTATTTAGTTAGTTAGTTAGTTTAGTTATTTAGTTAGTTAGTTATTACTATTAGTTAGTTAGTTAGTGATTAGTCTTTCATTCTTTATCGTAAACATAGCATCAAGAAGTAAAATAAAGTTTAAAAAAATAATATACAATGAGTTCATAAGTAATGCATGCTTTATTGAAACAATGGAAAGGGAAAAAATTATAATCTTGAATGGTTTAGCATCATGGTCATTATTAACTAAATCAATGACTCCTTTTTCTTCAAAAATATCCCTCGATGTCTTTACTTGAAAGTTCTCTTATTCCTTCACAGTATTTTTCTAATAAAATAACCTGAATTGTTAAGCAAACTAAAAACTAGTGCATTAATTTAAGGTTATGTTTTAAAGAATGATTTTTTTGTCTGAGTTTTCATATTAGATGGATTAACTGAATTCTATTAGAAACTTTACATATTTTTTTTAAAGCATTATGAAAGATACTTCAAATTAGTTGAATATATTGGCACTACTAATTTGACACTATTAATCAAAATTTGCACCGTAAAAGGCATGCCAATAAGATTCTTAATAAATATAACAATATTATCTACATTTAACGAACAAATCTTCTTAATAAAAAACGTTAACGTCCAATGATTTGCTCCTAGCTCTTTTTCATGTCTGCCTCCCTAAATTTTCATTTAAAATAAACCAGATACTTAATCTCATTCAAGTTTTTTTTAAACCAATTAAAATATTATTAAATTTAGTAAATCTTCTTTATGTTCTTACTTTTCTTTATTTGCAAAAATTAATAACTTCCACTTTTACTATAATTTATACTTTGACACATATCAGAATTAGATTTTTCTACAATATTTAATATTTTTGAAAGCCATCTACCGATGGAGCTAACAAAACTAAATCATCTGCATACATAATTATATTCGACATAAAGATTCCTGCTTTGGTACCTATTCTACTTTTCACTATATTTTTATAGTAGATCATTATGTAAAATATATTAAACTACAATGGGGACAAAATACCACCTTGTCTAACACCATTTCTTAACCCTTCATTAGAGACACCATTCTCAAATTTAACACATGCAGATTGGTTACGATAAATACTAACGAAAATATTATACACAATGGCAAGAATATGCATTGATTTTAATTTTTTAAATAAGATATCATGATTTACTTTATCAAATCTTTTGTTAAATACAAAAAGAGCATAAACGAAGCCCATTATTAATTTATTTGCTAATTGTTTCTGTTTAAAGCGAATTTTAGCGTATGTCTGTTGAATATTTTTGATTAAAATTCATGTTGCTCTGTCGGTCTAAGGATTTATTATAATTTCTACAATATCCAAAAGTCCAAACTCAAGAACTTTAAGAAAACTGACATCATGATAGTCTATTAGTTGTCTTAAATTCAGTCCAATCTATCATAATAATCTTTTTCATTGATCGAGTTTATAACCCTCTAAGAAACTCAGGGATATTAAATTTTTGCTGGGGGGGGCAAATTTTTTAAAAAACATGCATTATAACTTAGCTAAAATATATCTAAATTTTATTAGTTTCCAATATTTTAAATAATAAAGAATTATTCAACCAAAACCTAATGTAGTTTCATTTTATTAATTAATTCTCTAATTTGTGAAGCAATTCAACGATTTTCATAAGTTCTCTGTCCAAGAAACATTCTTATGCAAGCTACCAATATTCGATCTGCCAAAATCTTCATCAAGAACTTTCTTAAACTTTACTTGAGAATTTTCGCATTTATTTTTCATCTGTTTCTCCATCTATTTTTGATACAACTTTTTTAGATTTGATTTCTCTTATTAATATGATTGTCAAAACTTTGTCGTGGTTTATATAATTAAAAACTATAAATAACTTTTATAAATAAGAAAGAGTACACGCATACTCGAAGCGATGAAATTACTCCATTTTAATGGTGCGTCTTTCTCTTTTTGCGTTCCACATTCATATTCTTCACACACTCATTCTCCAGGCAACATATTACTAAACCACCATTATCACCAATATATACACATAATTAAAGTACACACCCCATTCTAGATATCACTCTTCACAGACATCCCTACTTACTGTCCATATCCCGGTTGCGGAGGAGGAAAAGAATTTCATCGTATGTCCTGCGTGTCGATGAAGGCAACTAAGTGATGGTGTAGGTTAGTTGGTTGGCTGCCACTACACCTATCTCTTGCTAGGGAATGCTGACTGTGATGCATGACTCGGGAATGGTCGTGATCGCCGTAAACGAACTTTCTAATTTTCGGCGAAATTGTATGAATAGTATGGTACATGGAATGTCAGAGGAAGAAATGTTGAGCGAGAAGACGAGAGAGGTGATGGATTTGTATTTAGAAAAGGCAAATGTGATTTGCTCGCCTGTTGACTGAAACAAGATAAAGAAAAAGGTGTGAGTTGAAATGTTGTGCGTTGCTGGTGTGGAAAGATGAGAGAGGGAGAGAAGGAGTTGCATTTTGATGATGACCTGTGGTACCAAAACTATGGTTAGACTTTGTGTTTGTGAGATTCCTAGAATTCTAATGGTTAATTTAAGTTTGAAAAGGTCAAGGTATGGGTGGTTGTGACGTATGGTCCTCTGAGGGAAACGTTGAAGAGAGACGATTTTTGGGCGATAATTGAATGATTTCTGGGATGGGCGTGAGTAGGAGTTCAGATTGAGTATGTGGCGGAGCTGAATGGTTGGATATATGTGATCAAAAAGCGATGTTATAAAAGGTGGTTTTGGTGGCGGGAAGAAATTAAGAATGTAGGAAGATGATTAGATTTCTGTGAAGTAGAGAGTATGTGTGTAAGTAAATACTTTCTTTAAACACGTATGATCCATAAGTATACTAGAGTGGTGTAGGTAGAGATGAGTATTCGAGTGAAAAGTATGATGATTTTGTGGTGGTGAAGAAGGAGATGTTGAGTATGTGTTGGATTGTAAATCAGTTAGGGTTTAAGGATGATTATCGGATCATTATGTTGTTCTATGTAAAATTATAAGTTAGTGGGGGCTTGATGGAGAGGAAGGTGGTACGAAAGGAGACTAGGCTAAATACAGAGTGAGAAGTGTACGTGAGAAGACCAATAAGCGTAAGTGATAGTAAGGAGCGCTCGCTAGTAATCGGTTTGAATGTGAACAAGTTGATAGTGACAATTCTGGGGGCAAATGAAGGAAGCAATTGTTAGTAGTGCAAAGGAAATGTGTGGATGGCTAAAGTGAGAAGTAAGAATGTTAACAGCGCATTGGTTGGAATGAAGAGGTGATGAAGCGGGTTAAGGTAAAAAAGAAGCGTCGTTGAATTGTACTAAAAGAAATGATGAAGTTTCAAAGAAAGATGCTTTGGAATTATATAAGGAGAAAAAAAAGAAATACTAAAAGTGCATACGTAGGAGAAAACAAGAGGTAACATGACATGTATTTGGAAGCGAAGATGAAATTGAGACATACAAGAAAAATAGGGAAGCTCTTCTGGAAGAAGCGCGAAAAGTTTAAGAATGAGAATAAGGAGGAATCTGCTTAGAATAATGAATAGGGATGGTTGTTTTGTAACTGATGAAAAATGGTGTTGAGGGCAGTGTGAAAGAACACTTCGAAAATCTGCACAATATTAACAGTTTAATGATGAGGTGTTAGTGAATGTTGTGTGGTTTTCTTGTGTGGAAAGAAGGAAATAGGTATTTTGGATGACGGAGTCATTAGTAAGGAGATGTAATGGGTACAGTAGGAAAGTTGAAGAATGGTAAATGCGCAGGTATAGATAAATTACCAGTGAAACGATGATCAAGAGCGAGGCGAGATGGTGATTGATTGGATTTGGGAAGTTGTGGTAATAAAGCGTTTATGGAGGTATAGCTCCAAGGGATTGGAGGAGGTCAATATTAGTACCTTATATAAGGGTAACGGGAGAAAAGGGGACACTGTAGAAATTATAAGGGGGGAATAAGTTTATTGAGTGTTAGTAGGAAGGTATATGCTGTATTTTGGTTCGAAAGAGTGCGTCAGAGTGACTGAGGACCTGATTGTTGGAAGAACAAGGTGCGTTTTAGTAGTGGAAGAGGATTGTGATCAAAAGTCTTACATTGAACAAATGATTGAGAAATGAGGAGAAGAAGATAAATTATATTTAGTTTTATGGATTTACAAAACAGGCGTAGTGATAGAGTTTAATAGGAAGCCTTATGGCAGCTTTAGTGATTATATTGTGTTGGGTGTAGGCTTCTGAATGGAATCAAAAGTATGTAATTCGGCTGATAGTGAAGCATGTGTAAAGAATAAATGGTGTCAATGCTGATTGGTTTAGGATTAATACGTGGAGTGAGACAGGGGTTGTTATGTTCTCCTTGGTTATTCAATTGTATATGGATGTAGTTGTGAAAGAATTCGGGGTGCGGATGGCAGGAAATGGTGTTAGAATGATTGGAGAATGGCAGATGAGTGGAGGTGCCTCTACCTATTATAGTGCCGGCATGATTTGGTATCGGTGGTGGCGAATCTGAAGAGAGTTTGAGAGGATGTAGGAGATTTGCACTGTGATATTCTGGCATTTGAAGTAAATGCTTCTAGAAGTCATCTGAATCTTTGAACATATACAGATACAGATTAAGTTCATATGTATGATTCCATACTAGTCCATCATAGAAAGGCCTTGAAAACCTTAAGTTAGACTTCTTGGGTTGGAAGAAAGGGAACGGATGATGCAGAGTCTGTAGTTAGGAAAGTTGTGAATGAGCAGAGGTTGCTGGTCAATTAAATGCGTGATGGTTTGCAATGTAAAGGGACTAAGCTCTTAGCAGTGGGAGAGTCTTACATTGGGTATGTTTGTTACTGTGTTATTGTATCCGGTAGTGAAGACTATGGTCTTGAATAAGAAATATAAAGTATAGATCAATGTGTTCAGATGGACAATCATTAGGGGCATTGTAGGGTGTGAGAAGAATTATAAAATGAGGAATGAAACGTATTATTAGAGAGTTGTTGGTGTGAAGAAATGGGGTAATATGAGAGAATAAATGAAAGTATGTGAAATTGGTTTGTCACGTGGAAAGGAATGAATGATAGTCGGCTTGGATTAGGGAATGTATAGTGAGAGAGTGTGTTGGAACGACGTTGGAGACGAAGAGAAAGTGGATTGAGTCGGTGAAGAATGTCTGAAGGATCGAGATAATGGAGTTTGCAGAGCGAGAATAAAGTTGCATTGATAGGAGAGAATGGCGGGTTTTGTATGGGGGCATGGTTTGTGGCCCACCTGGGCCAAGGTGACCCTTACATGACGATTTACCATAGTGATGTTCCGTGGTCCCATGAAGCATTAGGGTGGATTTTCTTACTGTGACGAGCTCTCACTAATTAATGTACAGAGGGGGCGGTAAGGGCTGGGCTTTTCTTTTCGACATTTGTCATACTCTCCTACGGCTTTTCTTTTCCGATTGCTTGTTAGCGTCTCATCACTCCAATCTTGGGAAAATAAGTAGGTGCAAGAAAGAAAGAAAGAATAAACTTATATTTAAGACATTTTCATTAGTAAATCATTGTTTTAATGCAAACTTAAAATTAGCTCGTTATACACATATTATTTAATTCTTCACCATTCGCGTTTTGCTTCAATTGGTTTCTCCATTTCTATTAGAATTCTTAAATCGCTTCGTTATGTAATTTATTTAGGGATTTTTTTTTCCTTTAAATTTTCCCATTTTTTTTTATTTTCCCCCCCCGATATTACAATTTTTTTAAAAAAAAAATTTTTTTTTTTTTAACAATCTAATGTGTTTCAAAAATTTTTTGTTTATTAATTTCATTTAAAAAAGGGGGGGGAAAAAATTTTTACATATATCTTGTATACCAGATATTATAATAAATGTCTAAGTGTTTATTGTTTTGCAGTTATATTTATTGCAATAAGTAACCTCATTTTTCATAAAATTATAATGTGTAACACAAACAGTCAATATTAGTAGCATATTCGTTCAATTCTTTAAAGCGTAAAGTTTATTCCAGTATACGAATTTAGTATCTGTTATTTCGTTATTAGGCAAATGAATACTCACTTACTTTTAAAACAACATGATAAAGAAAGAGGTCATATAAAGCATAGATTATTACAATATTCAATATTTACCGTAACATTCTTTTAGATTTCTTGAAACAAATCACATGCGGCAAGTCATGATGTCGTATATAGCAGGGCAGAAGATAAAGTTAAATGAATTTGCGGTTATTAGACTTTAATAAACAACAGTCCAGAATGATTTAATTCAATAAATTCTTTAATAATTTACCAAAAGTCGAATCATCAGAATCAGAGTTCAATCACCCAATATAACTTAGAGAATCGATGATTAATCTATTTAATTAAATACTCTAATTTCTTTTAATGAATTAATAAATTCAATAACTGATTCATTATCTTTGTTAAAAAGGAGTATACATTTTAAAACATAAATTTTATAGACGATTCATATTTAAACATTACCAATATATGAGTCATTATGTAACACTGGTTAAATATTTTTTGATAAGATTGTTTCCATAATATACACAACCTTTTTAGAGAATAATTCATGTATTACATTTTACAACTTCTTTTTGAACAAAAGACACATTATCCCATTCTTCTGATAAGTTATTTATCAAGTGAATATTTTTTTCATTAGCATTATTATTGTAATAATATTAGATTCAATGATAAGCATAAGTTTCCTTATGATATCTAAATTAATTCTATAAATGAGTTACAGTTGTAAGTAACCATGTTTAAAACCTTAAACATCATTGTTATTAAAAAGGTGTCTTTTGTAAAATTTTCATGATATTATTCCCGCAAGCGTATTATTATTTAAAAGCTATTATTTAAGATGGGGTGGTCCGGCTAATTTTAAAGGATTTAGAGTAGGGATTCATGCAATTCAACTCTTCAACATTTAACCAAATCTAGTCAAGTTTTATTTGAATAAATTCTTCTAAATGAATATTTTTAACACTTAAATCACATTTGCCAATATAAAATTCCATAAATTTTTGGCACTTCTGAGTTATTCGTTTTTGTTCCAATTTTCTGTTCACATAATTATGAAATTTTCATAACTTTATCCTTATTTCACAATAGTAAAAACATATCAATCTTATTGATTTATCATATAAATTTTCTTCCAAATGACGATCATTCGCTCTTAGAAACCAAAAATTTTTTGTTTTTTTCATTTATTATCATTATTCAATTGACGATCATTTGTCTCCTTAGAAACCAAATCTTTTTTAGTTTTTCTTTGCACCTGTAAATCCTTTAAATGGACAGATTTCTTTTTCATATAGAATTTGAAGCAATCTCTGCCCAACTTTTCTTAAGCATACTTTCATTAACTTCGGGTTTTCTGAAAGCAATAGCTTCTTCAGATTCAATGCTTAAATCCATTTGGGAAGCAGGAGGTGCTGAAGGTAATATCGAATTATGATCTAAAAGAAAGAAAGATAGATAGATAGATAATGTACTAAAGCTTGTATTCCCACAATATGCATAAATATATAAATTCCCTTTAAAATAGAATTTAAATTTTTATTCTGTATTAAGTAAAACCAAAGTTAGGAGTCCTGGAAAGAAGTGAGTGAAAGTTCTGAAGCAAGACCTTTACGTCAGATACTTTTGAATCACATTAAAGAGAATTGTCAGGATTGCCTTAGTTGCAGATTACTGTAAAGTACTTTTGAAAACAAAGATCGAGTGACAGCATTTAAACGACACATGAAAAGAAAGTTTTAAGTGTGCCATTGCAATTATAAAGGTAATCGAAAAGATATCTTAAAAATTCATCTGCTAACTCACAGCAATTCGAAATTATTTAAATGTTCACAGTGTAGCTATGAATGTAATCAGAAATGTAACTTAAAACGTCATATGCTAACTCACAGCAATTTGAAGTTATTTAAATGTTCTGTGTGTAGCTTAATGTAATAATGAACAGCAACCTAAAACGTATCTGCTACTCACAGCAATTTGAAATTATTAAATGCTCTGAGTGAGACCATGAAGTATTCAGAAAAGTAGCTTAAAACGTCATCTGCTAACTCACAGCAATTTGAAATTATTTAAATGTTCCGAGTGTAGCTATGAATGTATTCAGAAAGGTAGCTTAAAAGTTCATCTGCTATCTCACAGCAATTTGAAATTATTTAAATGTTCCGAGTGCAGCTACGAATGCAATCAGAAAAGTGACTTAAAACGTCATCTGCTAACTCACAGTAATTCGAAATTATTTAAATGTTCTGAGTGCAGCTATGAATGTAATCAGAAATATGATTTAAAACGTCATCTTATAACTCACAGCAATTTGAAATTATTTAAGTGTTCTGAGTGTAGCTGTGAATGTAAGCGGAAAGGTGACTTAAAAATTCATATGCTAACTCACAGTAATTCGAAATTATTTAAATGTTCTGAGTGCAGCTATGAATGTAATCACAAAATTAGCTTAAAAAGACACGTTCTTAAGAATCATGGAACTGGCAGAAGAAATAAAGAAATCAGTGAAAATAAAAATGCATAAAGAAATTTCATTGCAAACGGAAAATTACAGAGAGACTAATTATATATACAAGAATGATGATTTTGATTATTATGAAATAGAACTGGAAGAATAGTCCAAATGGAAATACGTCAAACTGCTTCTTTACCAGATAAAGAGAGAGCTTCAAGCGAGGAACCAGAAAGCTCAACATTCGTAATAAGGTGAATTAGATTTGCCTCTGCAAGAGGTAACAGTAGTTCCTTACTCTCCTCGAGATACCAGCAGTCCAGCATAGACCAGAGTGATGATGAAATGTTAAGCTAGATAGGAAAGTATCAAGACTACCATATGGTAATGTGTATTAGCAAAGGAATAGTTCAAGAAAATAATTGATTGAACTGGATAATAATAGATAACTATATTGAGGTGTGATTGATATTGGAAAGTGCCTAAAATTCTTGTAGACTTCCAGATCAACCTCCGAACTCTGCTATAGTAAATATCACCAAATAGAAGGGGTAAAATATTTAGTATATCTTATAACAACATAGTTATAGTTGATGAAGAGCAAGAATTGAGTAACGGGCGTTCTCGTGCCCCTAAAGAAGAACAATAATTACTGCAAATAAAGCAATAAAAATTATGATAGGAAATAGTAAAAGGTTGGAAAGAATTAATGTAGTGCTTGATTGACTACCTTAAAATAGTAAATGATGGGAAAAGAATTTATGTAGGTCATGATTGACTACAGTAAGACGTATGACAAGTGTTCCTTATTCATGGCTGATTGAATATCGAATATATATTAAAGTTCAATGTGTTCAGATGAACAATCTTAGGGGCGTGCTAGGTCTAGGTGTGAGAAGAAAAGATAAAATGAGGAATGAACGTATTAGAGAGTTGTGTGGTGTGAAGAAAGGGGTAAACGAGAGAATAAATGAAAGTATGTGGAGATGGTTTGGTCATGTGGAAAGGGGGAATGATAGTTGGTTGGTTAAGCGGATGTATAGTGGTGAATGTGTTGGGAACCGACCGGCTGGGAGACCGAAGAAAAAGTGGATTGAGTCAGTAAAGGAATGTTTGCAGGAGAGAATTGTGAGTTTGGCAGAGGCGAGAAGAAGGTGCATGATAGGAGAGAATGGCGGGGTGTTGTAAGGGGGTATGGTTGTGGCCCACCTGGGCCAGGGGATGAACCCTACACTTGACGATTTACCATAGTGAGGATCCGTCGCGGTCCCGTGAAGCTCTAGGGTGGATTTTCTGATTGCGATGAGTTCTTACTAATTAATGGTACAGAGGGGGCGGTAAGGCTGGGCTTTCTTTTCGACGTTTGTCATATTCTACTGCTTTTCTTTTCCGATGCTTGTCACGCACCTTACTCCCAGTCTTGGGAATTAAAAGGAAGATGAAGAAGGAGAAACCAATTTAACTCTTGACCAAAGGAATTAAGAAAATAAATCTTTAAAATGTCTTCTTAAGAAAAGGTTTTAAAAATCTCTTACCTCTTTTATGTGAATAAAGTAAATCTTCGCATCAAACAGATAGAAAGCAGAAAGACTTGTAAGTGTTGCAAGTAATTTATGAGTAGATATTGGAAGGAATTTTGGGTTGGATAAGTGCGATTCGGTTATGAATAAAAGTAGAAAGACGCTTGCATAAGACATCATATTGGGGCGACTGCTGTAGTGAACGGACGCATTAAAAAGAGAGGGGAAGGAGTAAAGAGAATTGAGAAGAGGTTTTAAAACCAGAAGTGTTGAAGGAAGAGTTTGGTAGTTTGATTCTGAGAGGATTGTTTATTTCAGAGGGAGCTCTTCGTTGGAATTTATGAGAACATCTGAATATGTGAAATTTTAAATTAAAAATTTATTTGATATAAATTTATATATTTGAATTTACATTTATTCACTTCTGATTTCTGTTGGTGAAGCCTCAAAATTTTAATACGCTATCTTTTGCTTTATTTTGGAACTTTTAACTAACATGAAATTATCATTAAATAGTATAAACTCGAAATTGTTGCTGTGAAGCTCCGTTTCCCTGAAGGCAGTAGGCTCATTTAAGACTAATTGTTGGTGCTTTCTCAGCTGTTGGTGTTTTTTTTTTTTTTTATTATTATTATTATTTACCAGTGTTTTTTTTTCTAGTGGCTATAATCGATTGGTGTTTTTTTTCTTATGTCAAGTAAGTATTGTGTCTTTTTTATTAGTTTTAATTACTGTATTTTTATTTATTTTTCTATCAGTGTTTTTAGTGCTAAATTTTTATATTTATTGTTTTTTTTAACTAGTGTCTACATTTGTCATTAATCTATCTATATTATTTTTTTTATTATTATTGTTGTTATTGGATATTAAGTTATTTTCTATATTCAAATTGTTCATATTTTTTCTAGTGTTATTATTAGTATTATTATTATTGCTATTGTTATTAGGTATTAAGTTTTGTTACTAATTTGTATTACTTTTAGTATTAGCATTTAGTAATTATATATATTTTTTCAATTTTATATATACATATATTATTTTTAATCGGTTTGCATTTTTTAAAAGAGTTTTGCAATGGTGAGGTCACGTGTTCGGGGTAAGAATGGTGGGGGTGGGCTTTCTATTGATTTTGCTAATGTTCGTGGCCTTCGTATTAATCATGAATCTGTGGAACACCACCTTTCTACCTTTCATCCTAATATTTTACTTCTTTCCGAGACCCAGCTGGCTAATAATTCCTTCTCTAAAAACTTAAACATCTCTAACTATAATCTATTTTATAATTTCCGACTGAATGGTGGAGTCTGTTCCAACATTAACATAAATACTCCTATAATACGTTTCGAAAATCTTTAATCTCCTAATTTCGATGTTCTTTGGCTTAAAATCTGTCTACCTACTACTACCATTATCTTGTGTTTCTGCTACTGGTCTTCTAATAGAACAGATTTTCCGGTTCTTTTTAGATATCTTACCACTTCTCACGAGACTGTTACTTCTTCTCATCCAACTGCCGAAGTCCTCTACTTAGGGGACTTCAGCGTACACCACACTGAGTGGTTGGGCTCCTCTCATACTGATTCAGGTGGGAAGGAGGCCAAAATATTCGGTATTCTCAACGACCTGGAACAGTTGATTAAAAAACCCACACACATCCCAGATCGTACTAACCAATTCTTGAATACTCATGATTTATGCTTCACTACTTCTCCTTCTCGTTACAAATACACCATATTTTCTCCTATCGGTAATTCTGACCACAATCTTGTAGCTCTAAAGTATAACACTTCATTTTCATCAGCTCCGCCCTGCCCTAAGCGAACTTTCTGGCACTTTAATCGGGCTAATTGGGATACATTGCGTCGCTTTTTTTGCAAACTATCGTTGGAATGAATCCCGTTTTGTTCCGGAGAACGCCTCTGCTGAAATGGTAGGGGCCGTGATCACGGATGGGATGAACAGGTTCATTCCATCTTCCACTAAATAATTTTCTCCTCATAACCATGGTTCGATGGCTCTTGTTCTTGTGTCATCTAGGAGCGTGACATTGCGTATAGGGCGTGGAAGAACTCTTTTTCTCCTATTACACTAACTAATTTTCCTTCTGCCCGGAATCGATGCAGGGATATTATTCGACTAGCCAAGCGTTCTTACACTAAAAGGAAGTGTGCTGCCCTTCTTGATTCTCCTTCTGATAAAAATCTCTGGCCTCTTGCCAAAAACATCTCCAATAACTTATGTAAATCTGCCTTTCCTCGTTTTATTCGTTCTGATGGTTCTGTTGCTAACACTCCTTCTGAAAAGGCTAATCTCTTTGGTCTTCCTTTTTCATCTAATTCCTCCCTGGACAATTCCGGCTCCCCTCCTCCTGCTCCATCCCCTCTCAGATGTCCAACGTCTCTACCTGTCATTACTCATGATCTGGTACATGAGATACTAAGATCTATGAACTTCCGGAAGGACAGTGGCCCAGATGGCATTCCTCCTCGTGTTTTGAGGAAGTGTGCTTCTGAGCTGGCGCCTGTCCTATGTGTTAATACTAATACTTTTTCTCATTGCTGGAAGCGTGCTTTTATTCAGCCAATCCCCTAAAAAGGTAAACGCTCTGATCCTTCTAACTATCGACCTATTGCCGTAAGTTGTATTCTGTCTAAAATCTTTGAAAATCTCCCTAACTTTCATTTCTTCGATCATATAGAATCTCATTCCCATCTTTCAGATCGTCAGTGGCTTTCGACGTTCGAGATCAACTGGTGACATCCTTTGCTATCTCACTGATCTATGGTCTTCTGCCCTTAAGGACCATGGGGAGTCTTGTGTGGTAGCGGTCATTTACTCTCTAAGCTACCTTCCTTTGGATTTCTTCCTTCGCTTTGCTTACTCTTGTCTAGTTTTCTTTCAGATCGTTCCATTTCAGCTCTTGTTGATGGAGCAACCTCTTCCCCCTTTCTTATTAATTGTGGTGTTCCTCAGGATTCTGTTTTATCTCCAATTTTATTCCTACTTTTCATCAACGATCTTCTTAGCTGCACTTCTAACTTTGTTCACTCTTATGCCGATGACTCAACTCTCCATTCTTCCACTCATTTCAATTGTGCTCCCTCGTTTGTATCTAGAGCTGCTTGTCTGCAGCTTTCTGATTCAATTTGGTCGGAATTTCTCGGTGGGTCACGGCAACGGCAATCTTTGTGAAATTCAACTTTTTAAAAACTGAACTTCTTCACATCTCCTTTCAAAAAACCTCCCAACTTCCATCCCCTTTCGACGGCTTGAATGTTCTGCATGTAAAACAGCATAACATTCTTGGATAAACATAACATGAATTCTCTTGAAAACCTCAAATCACATCGGTTGCTAATGTGGCCTCAAAGAAGCTGGGAATTCTGTTCAGATTGCGTGATTTTTTCCTGCCCAGTTACCCCAATTATATAAGGGTCTTATCCGCCCCTGTATGGAATACTGTTCCCACATTAGGGGTGGACCCGACACCCTCCTATTGATAGAGTTGAAGCTAAGACTAAGAGGTTTATAAGCTGTCCGATGAAGCGGCACGAAAAACGCGAAAGCGTTTCACATAAATGGGAAACGGTTAAACACCCAATTGATCCGAACGAAGTACAAC
>JABUQX010115480.1:0-12635 GCA_015478945.1 Trachelipus rathkii | reverse complement strand
GCGACCTCCTAAAATAACGCACATAAAGCGTTAACCTAAAATGTAACACCTAACCTAATCTATTCTACAAAACCTAACATGTAACCTAAAAAACAAAACTAAATCACCTAACCCACAAACGCGTAAGATAACCTAATATTATATATATATATTTATATATATATATATATATATATATATACTACTATATATATAGATATATACTATAGCTCATATATATATATATAATATATTATATATATATATATATATATTATATATATATATAGTGATGGGACGATTAATCGTCAAAAATTTGACTGTTTGCGGATGCGGATGCGAATCTTAAAGAGGAGAGGATGCCGGATGCGGATGCGGATCTCAAGTATATGAGGCACTGCTACGGATTGCGGGCGATGCGGATGTTTACTCTTTGAAGTTTGAATTAAAAATTAAATATATATATATATATTATATATATATACTATATATATATATATATATATATATATATATATCTATTAACTATATATATATATATATATATATATATATATATATATATAATATACATATATCATATAAATAGTGATTGTCATGACATATGATCTTATATATATATATATATATATATATATATATATATATATATTATATATATATATAATATATATATATATATATATATATATATATATATATATATAATATATATATATAGTATATATATAATATATATATATATATATATATATAATATATATATGTATATATCTATATAAATATTATATTATATATAATAATATATATATATAATATATACTATACTATTATATATTTACATTACATCTGCTCTCCCAGTCAGGCTTACGAGCTTGTCAGTGGGGCCAACTTCCTCCATCCTTTTCCTATCCATCACGATTTCCATCCGCCTACAGCTCATCCATTGTCGAGGCATCTATGGTGCTTTCCTCAATGAATCCTCTACTGTGTCTCTCCAACTCTTCCGCGGTCTTCCCCTCGGTCTCACTCCCTCCGGTTTCCACTCCAACCTCCTGCTGGCAAACTCTCTCTCCCTAGCATCCTCTCCAGTTTCCCCACCCCCCATCTCAGTCTTGGCTGCCGTCCACTTTTATTCAATCATAGCCGTTTCGACACCCACGCTTCTCCCTTCACTGTCTCGCTTTCTCCTCTCTCTTCTGTCTTTCCAATCACTTTGTTCTCAACACATTCATCCTCCGCTCTCTGAATTCTACTCTCCTCCTCGTCCTTTTTTGTCAATGCCTCCATGTCTCCGCCCCATACAACAGCATCGGCGTCAACACTCCTATATTGCTCTCTTCTCCTCTTATGTTCCACTATATTTTTAGTTACTTTTCAAAGATGGGTATCTGCTCGGGTATACTGCTTCTCCTTTACCAGTCCTGCCATACTGGCTCAAAGTCCTACTCGTAAATTTCCTTTGCACACCCCCCGCGCTTCTGCTTCCCAAGTTGCCTTCCTAGATATTTATATCTATCAACATTTTTAATCTCTCTATCCGTCGCCCGTCTAACCGTTTCCACTATCAAACTCCTCCTCCTCCTATCCCTGGCTTGCTACCATTATTTCTGTTTTCGTCCACATTCATATTTCAATCCTATTTACTCTCAACTTTTCTGTCGAACACAAGCACATTTGCTTCAACCTCCTCACCATCTCCACTCCAACACACCAAATATCTGCATATACCATGATGTCTTCCGTCAATCTCTTCTTCTAACTTTTCTTTTACACCTCTTAGCGACGTCGTCCAAACCACCATGCTATAAACGTATCGGCGACAGCACACTACCCTGTCCTTACTCATTTCTTATAATTAATACAGCTTTTACCTCAAACATTCCTCGTTTTATTCCTGTTCTTACCTTACTGATAATGTTTATCTATTCACCGTAGTGTAACTTCTCTTACTGCCTCTTTATCAGTCTTGCCCCAACGTTTGTTCATAATAAATCCATCTCCGGAAGCTCTCATCCATTAAGCATCCTCTCTGGGTTGACAAATCAAAATTGCTTTCTTAAAGCTGCTATGAAGGGAGATATATGTCCTTCTCTATTCTGGCATATCCCAAGGGCCTGTCTTTTCCTGATTTCATTCTTTAATGCAAACACATTAAATATCTGTAGTACTTCGTATCCACCTCTATACCCATTACTGCTCTTCAACCCAATCTTGGCTCTACTTTTGATCTTAATTTTCTTTCTAGTATTCTTTCATATAACTTCGCCATGTTATCCATTTGTGAGATTCCTCTATAATTTTTAAAATTTCCTGCGTCCCCCATACCTTTATAAATGGGAACTATTACTGACCCTCCCCAACCTTTTCTGGCACTTTACTCTTCCAGCCCAAACACCTTGTTCGATCCAAGAAATCTCAGCTCCCAAAAAGGCCTTTTTCCGAGCCCCTTCTTCCTCCCCCCCCTCCCTTTATGCAACTCATATTATTTATCCCATCCCCTCTACCAGGTAGTTATTTTTTTTCCTGCCTCATTCAATTTTCCTCTAATACGCCCTTCCATCCCAAATTCCTCCTTTCGTCTTTTACCTCCTCCTCCTTTCCTTCCCTTACCAGTATCTCTCCTCCCCTCCTCTCTCTCCCCTTCCTCTTCGAAACTTGCACATTCCTCATTCACAACAACTCATCCAAAGTTACTCTATCTGGTTCCACCTTTTATTTTTTGCTTCCTCGGGCTACCAATGTTTTCACTTCATTCCATTTTTGCTCGTTCTTTGCTATTACATACTCTACCTCTTCGCTCCTCTATACGTTCTTGCTAATCTAAAAATCTCTTCTTGCCTTTCCTTCATATCATCCATTAGTTCCTTTGCTAGGCTTCTAAGCCACCTCCTCCTTTGCCCTCCTCTTCTCTCTCTCCGCTTCATTTTCTTGCCTTCCACCGTTTACACAGCTCTAGATATTATATATATATATATATATATATATTATTATATATATATATATATATATATAAGTATATATATATATATATATATAATATATATATTAATATATATAAATTATACTATATATACTTTATATTATATATATACCGTATATATATATATTATACTATATATATACAATAGTATATATATACATATATATATATATATATATATATATATATATATATTATTATATATATATAATATATAGGACAAAGTACTTAACGCCCACACGGACGGCTGAGCTCCTGGATCAAAAAAATTTACAGTAGCCTCTATGATACATAAATAAATATTCTACTAGGGTCGAAATGAATTTTTTTTTATTTTTTATACATTATTATTTTTTTTTTTTTAACCTGTTCTAGGGAATAAAATGAGAAACGGAACAGATCTAATGGTATTACACGGCAAGTAGGGGGCTCGAGGCGATGGGCGAAACACAGGGGCGGGGACGTTGTTTCATTACAACCGTAGGAGAGGGCGGAGGAACCTCCCTCGACACCCAAAATACCAAAAGAGCGGGCGCGTTCCGGAGACCCTCCCCGGAGGGGGGAATCATTCCTACCGCTAGTCCCCGGAAGGTCCGAGAGACCCCGAGCTCCCTGAACATCGCGTATGTATACCCTTGGTAAAAACTGTAAACCCATTCATCCCTACTGCTTTTTAACCTGGATTCCAAAAATGTGTTCCTTTTCGCTGTAGCTATATTGTAGTTTTTGAGAATATTGATTTTTTTTTCATTTCGACCCTTAAACGTTCTATTTTATGTATCATAGAGGCTACCTGCTGCAAAATTTTTTTTTTGATCCAAGCTCCCGTTCCGTGTGGGCGTTAAGTAAATTTTACCATATATATATATAATATATACTATATATATATATATATATTATATATATTAAATAATATATATATATATAAATATTATAAATATATATATTATAATTATATAATATATATTAGTATATAAATATATACCTTACTACTATAATATAGTATTAGTTATTAGTCATACCTATAGCTATATATATATTTACTAAGTTTTCACAAATATGTTTTAATAAAACTATATACTATATATATATTACTAATATATATAATATAGTATATATAATATAATATTACAGAAATCGAATTATTCACAAATTTACATTTATTACCATAAAATCTCCACCATTCGATAACAGTCATACACATCAATAATATTTATTTGTATATGTCATTTATCAACTTAAAATGTGAGATGAAAACATGTCCTCTAAATTCCTCATTTTTCAAAAGACCCGTGGACGTGGCATGTGCCTTAGGTAGAAGATGTCGTGGCACTGTCGGAATGCGTAATGTCAATTTACGGTGCGATGTTCCGCAAATCATGCGTGGAATTTGCGGATGTCATGTCCATCACTATATATATATTATAGTATATATATATATATACTTATTTAATATATATTATACGATATATTATATATATAATTATATATATATATAAACTTATATATATATATATATATATATATATCATCTACGATATATATATGTATAATATGGTTTTTCTATATGAATCAGGTATGTATTTTCTAAAGTTTCTTAAGTTCAAGACAGGGGAACAGAGTCAGCCGGCTGCCTTGTGATGTTGGCTGAGTAAAGATAATTTTCTATTTGTTATATTTTAGTTTATATCATTTTTTAGTTTTAAAATATTTGATTGTTGAAAAGTTGTGCAATATTTTAACAATAAAAATGTGCCGTTATTATGGCATTAATGATGTTTGATTAGCTGCCATGAACATAATTAAATTAGAGAAAAAAACTATGTTCATTCATTCGTATACTGCTGTCTATGGATATAGTTGGTTCTTTATTGTCTTACATTGACATAACTTTTATTAAATCCTTTTCCTAATAATTCAATAATGCACTGAACTGGCTTTTCCTTTCCCGGTTGGCTGGATGAACCGAAAAAATTTGTTATGATCATATTCATTTG
Source organism: Trachelipus rathkii (assembly GCA_015478945.1). Taxonomy (NCBI): domain Eukaryota; kingdom Metazoa; phylum Arthropoda; class Malacostraca; order Isopoda; family Trachelipodidae; genus Trachelipus; species Trachelipus rathkii. The sequence goes on along the minus strand of JABUQX010115480.1, from coordinate 7,676 downwards.
GAGAAACGTATGTTGTTGCGCAGAGAGTTATAGATAAGTTGTGAATTAATTTACACTAATTTGATCTTCCATCTCAAGTTTAGGTTACTTTTTGCAAGACCAACGATCGCGAATCCCGGTCTAGGTCGAACTTTACGGCTTTTAATCGTCAAGAGTCGTTAGGTAAGTCTCATGGCTCAGGTAGGACACCGATTTACTATAGTTATATATTATAATATATATATATATATATATATATATAATAATATATATAATCATCCTATATCATATATATATATACATATACTATATATATATTATCATACTCTCAGCGCTATATATATTCGTGTTCTTTATACAATGTTTCAGCCAAGCCGAGCGGCTGGCTTGACTGGCATGGCTCATGGCTTACAAAGCCATCACCCAAGCCAGTCAAGCCAGCCACTCAGGTTGGCTGAACGAACACCGATTCAAATATAGAACTTTCCCTTTTTGTTCGTTTGCTGTATGCACAAAGTGAGTCGCTTTTTGTAGGTAACCAACATCAGCACTCGTTACCTACATGAGTCACTATATAGCAGGTTGAGTGACAATATTATATATATATATATATATCATTTATAATATTATATATAATTATATAATATATATACTATATATCATATATATATATATATATATAATTATATACCTATATATATTTATATATATACTAATTTCTAATATATATATATTATATATTATATAATACCTATATATTACACGAGTTGCGATATAATATATTATAATATCATATATAGTATATATATATATATATATAATATATATATATATATATACATATATATTATATATATACGAGATATACTATATATACTATATATATATATATTATATACTAATTAAGTAGTAATATATTAAATTTGACAAGCGTGCAAGAAGGCGTCTTAGTTTAAATGACGTTTGCCGTTATTTACATTTTTTAGTTTCCTCTTTAAGATGTGGTACCGTGATTGACAGTTAATTATTAAGAGTTCGTATCTCTGTTAAAAATATTTTCACGTAAAGATTTCATTCTATACCAGATATATAATTCATATTATATATACTCTATATATTTACTATACTATATATATATATATATTATATATATACTATATAATTATATATATATATATTATATATTATGAGAAACTATAATCTTATGTTCTTAGTCTGCAACGTGAATTCCCATGCAGGTTAGCGTTGAATTGCACATTCAACGTGTATTAATTCTCGGTTATGTTGCATTTGCTGATGCAACGTGAATCAATCTGTTAGGTGCATTGCAACTGTGTATCTGTATGCTGTTAGGTTCCTCAACTTATCCCTTTTAAGTTTAGTATTATGATATAGGTTGTGGTTTAGAGGTAGACACAGATTAATATATATATATATATCTACCATACCATGCACTAATCCTTACTTATGATTATAATATATACATATATATATATACCTATATATATATATATATATATATATATATATATATATATATATATATATACTTATATATATATTATATTCATTCTTCAAGTTTCGTCCATACGTGTGTGTTCCGAACCGAGTCACTTTGAGTCGCGTACCACTCAGGCACGTGACTCTGGCAAGCGACTTGATTTGGTTGCACACACAAACGAACGAAAGGTGATTTGAAAGTCGCCTATTTCCCTATAATATATATATATATATATATATAATATAGATATATATATAAAGAAGGAATAGGTATTTTGAGGATGAGGTTATTAGTAATGAGGAGGTAATGGGTAGAGTGAAAAAGTTCAAGAATGGTAAATCTGCAGGTATAGATGAAATTACTGGTGAAATGATTAAGAAACGGAGGCGAGATGGTGATGATTGGATTGGAAGTTGTGTAATAAAGCGTTTATAGAGGGTATAGTTCTAAAGGATTGGAGGGAGCGGTAATAGTACCCTTAGTATAAGGGTAAGGAGAAAAGGGGAACTGTAGAAAATTATAAGGGAATAAGTTTACTGAGGTTGTAGTGAAGGTATATGCTGGTATTTTGCGTCGCGAAATAGTCGCGATCGAGATGACTGAAAGGACTGCATTGCGGAAAGAACAAGTGCGTTTAGGAGTGGTAGAGGATGTGTGGATCAAATCTTACATTGAAAACAAATGATTGAGAAATGAGGAGAAGAAGAATAAATGGTATTTTAGTTTTATGGGATTGCAAACAGCGTATGATAGCAGTAAATAGGGAAGCGTTATAGGCAGCCTGTGTTAGTGCGCATATATGGGTGTTGGTGGGTAGCTTTCTGAATGGAATCTAAAAGTATGTATGACGGATAGTGTAAGCGTGTGTAAGAATAAGATGGCTGTTCAATGCGTGATGGTTTAGCGATTTAATAAGCGAAAAGGTAAGATCAGGCGTGTGTTATGTCGTCCATTGGTCTATTCAATTTGTATATGGATGGAGTTATGAAAGAATTCGAGTTGGGGATGGGCAGGAAATGGTGTTAGAGAATGGTTGGATGAATGGAGGGATGAGTGCGAGGAGTGCCCTACTATTAGGATGCGGATGATTTGGTTCTGAGTGGCGAATCTGAAGAGAGTTTGAGAGAATTGGTAGAGAGAATTGCAGGGTGTAAAAGGGGGGGCTTGAAAGTAAACGTGATAGAGAAGGTTGATGGTTGTGACTGTGAGGGACACTCCTCAGTGTAGAAAGTATGTAGATGGTTGAGCAGCGAGAAAACAAGTGGTTCTGAGTTTAATATTTAGGGTATATGTTGGATGAGAAGGGAACGGACGATGCAGAGTGTAGTAGCGAAAGTTGTGAATGGCAGGAAGGGGGCTGGGTGCAATTAAATCGTTGGGGAATGCAAAGGGGACTAAGTCTGAGTGTGCTAGTGTCCTTACATGGGGATATGTTGTTACCTGTGTTATGTTGGTAGTGGAGACTATGGTCTGGAATAGGAAGTATAGATCTAAAGTTCAATGTGTTCAGTATGGACAATCTTAGAGGTGTGCTAGGTGTGAGAAGAATTGATAAAGAGAGAATGAACGTATTAGAAGAGCTGGGTTGTGTGTGAAGAAAAGGAGTAAATGAGGATTAAAATGAAAGTTGTGAGATGGTTTGCGGTCATGTGGAATGACATGATGATAGGTCGGTCTGGTTAAAGCGGATTGTATGACTCTGGTGAGTGTGTTGGGAAACCGACGGATGTGAGACCGAGAGAAAGAATGGATAAGAAGTCAGTAAACGAATCTGAAGGAGAGAAATGTGAAGTGTTTGGCAGAGGCGAGAGTAAAGGTGCATGAATAGGAGAGAGTGGCGGGGTTTTGTATAGCGGCATGGTTGTGCCCACCCTGGTGCCAAGGATAAACCCTTACATTTGACGATTTACCATAGTGAGGGTCGCGTGGCCAGGTCCCATGAAGCTCGTAGGGTGGATTTTCTGTTGGACGGTTCTCACTAATTAATGGTAACAGAGGGTGGCGGTAAGCGCTTGGCTTTCTTTCGCACATTTGTCATAAGTTCTCCTACTACGTGTTTCATTTTCCGGGTGCTTGTTACGCGCACCTTACTCCCATTTGGAAAAAAGAGGTAGCTAAAAGAAGAAGAAACTATTAATACATATTATATATATATATATATATATATATAATATATAATACTAACAATAAATACTTAGCTTACTTATTGTATATATATATATATATATATATATATCTCAGCGACTTTATATATATATATATATATATATAATATATATATATATATATATATATATATATATATATATATAAATATATATATATATAAGTAGTAACTAGGGGACGTTTGGTATCTACCACCCTTTTCGATATGAAGAATAGAGTTATAGGTCTGAAACTTGGAATATAAATGTATATATGGCGGTAAGGCCGAATCCGCTGTAATTTTCAGTCTGTTAGTGGATGTATATTAGAGGGGGTCAACCCGAGGGTGGACACCATTGCCGCTTACGCCCCTTGTGGCGTTGATCTGCGTGGATGAGTTTAGGCCCTAACAAGCGTTGGCACGAGCACTGGAGGTCAAAACAGACCGAAGGTCTGTGCTGACGACAGTACACAGACTGCAGCGCGCGTTGGCCATACAACATACACATTATTATTATTATATATTTACGTCGAAGAAATGATCCCCGAGGGATCACTTCTGAGTTGTTTTTTAAACCCTTCTGCGTCTGCTTCAGCGACTCCGAGTCCGCACTGCACTGCACCGCACCGGTCCGCACCGCACCGCACCGCGCCACCGGCTCCGACATATATCTATATAAGTTAGAGTTATCGTATCGTGATAAAATTTGGAGGGTGGTTAGATGGTAAGGTAACCTCGATGTATACGAAATTACGCCTGCGTGGGTCCCCCCGAAAGGGGGGACCCACCCCCCTTCAAACATTAAATATTGACGTAGAAAGCTGAAATTTGGTAAGAGGTTTCAGAGTTGAGTTTCTAGAAAGAGTTAGTATAGGAATCTGAGGAGTAGGCTCCTGCACCGGTGCTGGCTCCGGTGCGGTGCGAGTTAATAAATATTTGTGTTAATGTACCAATATTTGGTGTTTTTAATATGTTATTGGAAATGAAAAAAAAAAAAAAAAAAAAAAAAAAAAAAAAAAAAAAAAAAAAAAAAAAAAAAAAAAAAAAAAAAAAAAAAAAAAAAAAAAAAATTCTTACACTTTTTATGTTTATAACTTACAAATTTACGTTTTTACATACCCTAAAGCAGTAAATCAGTAAATCAAAGCCACCCAACCTACCCTCCTATCCATATATGATCTATTGATCTATTGATCGTTTGATCTATCTATTGATTAAGGTCAAATTTTTACTAAAATTTTTCTCGCTTTTACCATTACCCTAAAACAGTAAATTCAGTTCCAAATTCAAACACCATCCATCTTACCCCTCCTTGTTCACCCCTCCATCCATATATGATCTATCGCATCTAACTTGATCTATGATCGATTTGATTAAGCCAAAATTTTTACTTAAAATTTTCATGTTTTAACATACCCTAAAACAGAAACAGTAGGGAAAAAAGTCCTCATTTCACTCCAGGAATGCCCACTATGGGTGTAAGCATTTGGGGAATCAAGCCACTTTGACAAACATCCGCCTTAGAGGTTTTTGGACCATCGCTGCCAGAGCTACCATCAAAAGGATTCTTGCTTTCCGTATCATATGCAAAAGATACAACTTTGCATTTAAGTATCCTCGTTTTACCAACTTTACGAGGACTCAAGTAGAACTCTTCCTCCCTTTCCAGCATGTAAGAGTAGACTTCACCAAGCATTGGTGGGTGAAGGTGAAAGGCTCTCCACAAGCCTAAAAAATGTTAATCATCATATTCACATGATTAAATGTGCGTGCTGTATATTTGGATTTGATGGCAGATGAGTCGTCTGAGCCTTTCGTCCAATCATTCAAACGTTTCGTCAGCCGCTTTGGAGTGCCGGATGTTGTGTACAGCGACAATGCAAAATCCTTTGTTCAGGGAGTCGAATAGTTTGAATCCTTTGTCATCTCGGAAAATTGGCAGTAATTCCTTCGTAAAAATTACACCATTCATCAAAGAATCACTTTATACACTCCCTGAACTGGTAGCCTATGGGAGAGACTCTTGAGAGTGGTGAAGGATTGTCTCGTGAACACCATCGGTCGGTCTTCCATCGAACATATTCAATTCAACACAATCCTCTCAGAGATTGTTGATGCCATTAACTCAAGACCTCTCACCTACACGTCAAGTTCTCATGATGTGATACCTCTCACGCCTAATTGCTTTTTGAAATCCATTCAAAAACAAGAATGGTGTGGGGAGAAATGAGAACGCATCCGACCATTAAAATTAACACCAACAAGAAAAGCTTTGATCAAATCTCTTCGGACGTCATCAAATACTTTTGTATAGTTTCGGACCAGATGGTATGAAAAATACCTGTTGAGTCTCTGAGATAGGTAGAGATCTTTACCAGACTGGATGGAATAACTTGATCAAAGTTGACGATGTACTTATCGTACGTAGTCCTGTCAAAGAGCGGATTTTTTGGTAACTGGGCATAGTCACTCAATTAGTAGACGGAGACGATTGAAAGGTTCGATCAGTTTTCGTGATCTCCAGGTGGATAAGGGGGTCATCATTTGATCAAGCACTTTTATCCTCTGGAGCTGTCCTTAACTCATAGCGGGAACTCTAAGGCATCGAACCCTCCATCATTAGTTCCATCTACCTCTAAGACATCTTCTTGGCCCCTGTCGATCTTAACAGCGAAGCCTTCAAGAACTAGTCGAAAAGCAGCTGCAGCGTCAAGAGCACATTTCCAAGAAGGTGACTCTTCTGAGTCGGATTCGGAATAAGAATGTTCTAATCCATCCAACAGAATGTCTTAGCGTAAGGCGAGTACTCCAGGAGCGTTTCGTAAGTATGCCTTTCTTCACTTATTTGTCTTTTCTTTTAATGCCACAACTAGGTATAGTTAGAGGCATCCCTCCCCCGTAGTATTTAAAAACAATATAGCTAAGTCATCAGTTGGTTGGTATCATAAAGTGAAAGCTAACACTGTCTTAAAAACGGACCTTGTTAGTATTAAAAGTATTCATTCTTCGAACTTGTCATTTAAGAAAACATTATCCTTTTTGAAGTGAAAGCAATATTTCGTCTATTTTTGTTATCAAAGGAGAAACATTACCAAGTTCTATTAACCTATAAAACCCAATAGTTAGCAAAGTTAATAGCTAAAAATATTGCTGCGTTTATATGACAACAATTTGGCTAGGTGTGATTATTGATTAATATTTATCCTTAATATCTTAAAAAAAGTGTCGAATCGGGTATCAGGTATTTATTATTGGTAACTGGGTTTCATACTTAAACCTTTTAAAACCATATGATTTGTTGGTGTATATTGGAACTCGGTAACTGTAAGTTTAATAAATAAACTGCATAATAATTCAATCTCACTGCAAAGTCAAATGAAAAGATATAAAGTCTATTTCATCTCTCTTTGTTTTGTACGATTCTTTTAAGTACCATTTTAGCGTTTGGAGCCTTTTCGAGATACGAGAAAGAAGAGCAAAACAAAGTCAACATTTTCACTAGCAATTAAATAAAAAGTTTGTGCATCGGAGGTCTGGAAGACGATTCATGCCCTGGTTAAGGGATAGAATTTTCTTTCAAGAAACAAATCTCAAATCCTTTCGAGTCAGTGTTTGCCTTCGTCAGTAAGCATAGTGAGTTTATTATCTGATGGTTTAAGCGCAAAGACGGTTTATCTTTAATATTATATATTAATTAAGATCCATATTTTGAATCACCATTACAGCCATTGGATCTACTACCTATCCAAATATTTTAAAAAGAAACTTAAAATTTAAAAGTTTAGATGTATGTTTATATATTCATTATATTGAAAATTTTAAGTCTTTTAAAATTTTTTAAAAGTAGATTTTGACATTATTTTTATTTGATGATTGAAATTAAAGAGTAACTATTACGATAAAAAATTGCAGAAAAAAAGTCTTCTCTAAAATTAACACTAATCTCAATACCCACACATCACTATGAAGCGGAGGGCAATGAAAACGCGAAAGCGTTTCGCATGATAAATGCGAAAACGGTTAAACACCCATCCTGAACGAAGCATACCG
>JABUQX010115479.1:20000-32500 GCA_015478945.1 Trachelipus rathkii | reverse complement strand
GAGAAACGGATAGAGAAGAATGAGGGAATAAGAGATAGAGAAACTTTGAGGGTTTGAGAGAGGATTTTAGAGTAGGGGTTTAGAGAGAGAGACATGGGAAGCGATTCTTTAAAAAAGGGCGTTGGACATCCGAAAAAGTCTTTGTTTGTGGGCCTGAGACTGCTAAGTAAAAAAAGCTAATGAAATTAAGCTCCTTTAGTAGTTCATATAGGCGCGAAAATTATATTAAGATAGGAGTTTTAAAAAGAAGTGAACATTGATATAGTATATATTTTGACTTATCTATATATTATATATATTATATATATTTATTATAATGTACAAAATTATATACTGTTTTTCTTTCCATTTTTTAATTAATTATGTAAAGACCAAAGACAGGTTAATGAGACGAACAAAGGACGTTCTCACTTTCATTTAAAAAACATTCCACATCGCTGTGCAAAGGTAATGAGTGAATTATTTTAAATAATAATAATAATAATAATAATAATAATAATAATAATAATAATAATAATAATAATTCTGTAAAAATATTTAAAGCCTGTTTTACTTGGTAATATTTTATTGTTTTAAAGATAAAGATGTTTGCTATATCTCATGAAATATATTTGTTAAATTATCTTTGAAATATTTATATATTGTAATTAATATTATATTGCAATTAATACTTTTATTATTTTTAATAAAAATATGAATTGTAGTATTGGAGAATTTTTTTTGATGTTTTTGTTTTAAAATGATTTTTTATGTATTCATGAAATAATTGGAACAATTATACTAATTAAAATTTACTTAATTATTTAATATTTAGTAAACTCATTATTGTAAAGAACATTTAATTTATAATGTGTTTTCCATTATTCTTTATTTAGGTTTTTATAGACTGTTTTTGGAATTTGAAGAATTTTAGGATGTAGAAATAAAAATTATCAGGAATTGCCGCGTTTAATCAACCTCCATCTGGTGTCAGACGTAAAGAGTCCATGTTAACACCAGACTGTCTTCCTTGCATCAGGATATCGTGGCTGTAATCTCCTCATTCTTTGCAATGGTCATTGCCGACTTCGCGTTTAGCACCTAGTATTGGCGTTAGTTCGACTACAAAGATAATAGACCGTAAGGAACGGTCGAGGGATTGCGCTTATACGAACCAAAGGATTTTCTGTGTCCACAAGAGCCAATTGTCATAGCAATTCCGTGAGAGGTGATTTCTTTGTCACCAACAGATGACTTCAAATCCAAAAAACCTTTGTCAAGCTGTTAAAGGTGGAAAATCATTTCGACGTTCAGTGAGTACAAAAAATTAAAGTTTCACACAAAAAACCCATTTTCACACTTAAAATTAAATTAAAAGAAATTACACAAAGAGTATATGTTTATATTATCGTCAGGACTTTAATATACGTTATGCTTAATTTTGTGGGAATTTCCAAACACAAAAAGTGTTAAAATTTAAAGTAAACACAATTGTTAGTGTTTCTAATTTACAAAACAAATTTTTACAAATTGGTGTCGGATAAAAATCACCAAAATAGCCAACAGAAAAAGGAAAAGGCTACTTTATAAATTTGAAATAAAAGTGTGAAAATAAAAAAGTTTTAGAGACAATTTTTTAATATATAAAAAATATTAATAAAACTAAATTTTGATTAGAGACATTATTGTCTTCAATTTTCTATTTTTTTATTTGCTGTATTTTTAAAGGCAAAAATACTAAAAATAACATAAAGAATTTATTGGATTGCATATTTCCTTGTATTTGTTCCAAAAGTGGAAGATTTTTTAAGTATACAATAGGAAATATGGTAATCACCCCTTTCAATTAATTAATTTAATTAAAATTTAATTAATTTTTTTTATTTGACTAAATGATAGTATAGACTTAGTAAAAATTATTCGTTAATTATAATTAGTAAAGTAATTAGAGCTAGTCAAAGATTGCTAAAGCTCAAAAACAGTGACAGAATACAATACGACAAGTTAGAAAAATGATAAGTCAAAATAAGTGCGTGCGTGAATTGGTTATATTCATTCAATAAATATGAATCAATAGTAAAGGGGATAAGAGAAAAGGAGTTGAGGGATACTAAAAATCAGGCACTGAATAAGGGGTATTGCCTCCAGAGCAGGGGAAGGGAAATTGGTCGCTGAATGGGAGAAGTGAAGGGAAAGGGATTTTACCTCCAAAGGAGTAAAGTGAGGGATTGATATCTCGGCCCAACTGTCCCCCATTTCTTCGTTCATTCTTACCCCCGTTCATTTCTGAGTTCATTTTTCCCTCTCTCATTTCTTCCTTTTATCGCGCGGTATCATACGCATACATAACAACACACACACACATTGTTTTATATATATATATATATATCGATTTTGTTTTTATTAATAATAAATTTATTAATTACTTTTCATTAATTATTTTTGATTAATTATATTTGTCGTAGTCCCGCGAATATTTTCAGGTGGTAAAAATTTCGGTTTATATTTTTTAACCTGTTTTTTTTTAAAAATCGTTTTTTTAGAGAGGCTTAAAAGGCCAAAAGTGTTTTTTTTTTTTTTTTTTTTGAATTAAAAAAAAAAAGTGTTTTTTTTTAATTATCGAAATTTTGTGATTTAACAAAACGTAATTAATAATTATCAAAGTGAGGTAAAACCTTTTAGACAAGACCCTAGACCTTTCAGAAAAGGTCACTAAGACCAAAGGTCATCAAGAGACACCCGAGGTCACCCGAGGTCAACCGGGGTCACCAGGGGTCACTAGGGGTCATCCAAGGTCAAAAGGTCAAATAAAGGTCAAAAGGTCAAGAAAAGGTCAAAAAAGGTCACGGACCTAAAAATTGCCCTGATTGACCCTAAATACAGAAAATTATTTTATTTTGACCTAAAAACATTAGAAATTGTTTTCTTTGACCTAAAAAATAACAGAATTGTTACATTTAGATCCAAAAATTGAAAATTCATATTTTTGACCTGAAAGATTATTCTACTGCAACAGAAATTTTAGAAACCACAATTTATAACAGAATTGGAAAAATAAATTTGTTGGTCTACAGATAGATTGATTTCAACTCAGAAAACACTTAATAGAAGAACATAGAACAACTTTGAAGAACTTAGAAGAACTTTGAAGAACAGTAGAACAAATAAGTTAACCTTTGACAAAGAAGAACAAATAAGTTGACCTTTGACCATAGAACATTTTTTAAATAATTTTGAAAATAGAACTTTGATAATTCTTTAAATAATTTTAAAAGAAAATTATTTTTATTGTTTGAAAATAGAACTTTAAATAATTTTAAAAGAAAATTATTTTTATTTTAGAACTTTGAATTTTTTTTTAAAATAATTTTGAAAGAAAATTATTTAATTGAACTAAAGTGATTAAATTTTACATTTTAATTTTGTACCTTAATAGTAATTTACTTTTTAAACAGTAATTAATAATTAAAATCGAATAAAATAATTTTAATTATTTAATTAAAAGTTAATAAACTCTTTTGTTTGAGTTTAAATAGAACTTTACATATTTTCTTTGAACATAGAAAATTTTTGGAAAATATTTGAAAACAGTTTGAATATTTTTGAAAACTTAGTGTTTTTTTTTGGAAACTTTGAAAAATATTTTTGAGACTTTAGTTTTTTTTTTTTTTGAAACAAGTTTAAGAACTTAGTTTTTTTTTTAAATTAATTAACTTGAATTAATTAAAGTTTAATCATGACTATGTTTGAACCAATAGTCTTTACAGTCTCGTATTTTCAAAAATCTTTATCTTTATTTTTCTTTCTTCTCTCTCTCTCTATTCTCTGCCACCTGGTTCAAAAGGCTATAGCCGGACCAGTTGACCCTAATGGAGCTTCAGGAGGAGCTGAAGGGGATAATACAGACTTAGAAAATAATGATTCAACAGAGAACAAGGATGAGGACATGGATGATACCAATAAAGAAGACAATACAGAAGATGTTATTCAAGATGAAGAACATGATGTAACAGAAATAAAGACTACGGATGAACAGAAAACAGAAGAGAATACAGGAGCAAAACCCAAGATAAGGGAACCCACACAAAAGGATATGGGACTTCCTCCAGTATATCTACCTCCTTCTAACATTGATACAATGTCGTTAAACCCAAATCAGAGAACAGCTTGGGACTGGCATCAACCAGGAAATACAGAAAATACAACAAGGATACCTAAGGTGCTTCAAAAGACAAATGTTTTGGACAATACCTTTAATATACATTTAAATGCATCGGGGGCCACTCCCCCTTCAAATAGAAAGAAGACTTATCCTTCCTGGAATGGCCAGACAGAAATATTTAATAATAGAAGTGAGTTTAGTGGAACTTGGGGACAGAACCAACCAAGTGATACTCTATATGGAGGACAACCTCAGTATCCGTGGGGACCATCCCAAAATACTTTAAATAATCCTTTAAATATGCAGCCACCTTACACAGGCTGGCAACAACCCCTTCCTACAATGCAACCTGGTTACAATCCATACCCATATGGACCCCCTTATGGAGGATATTATCCAAACGCTGCGTATGCCCCTCCATTACCAGAATTGCCTAAAGAATTAAATAAATTGTATGAAGAAATAACAAGGACAGCAAAGTTTAGTGGGGAATTAAACAGTATTTATTTTCATGTTACAAGAGAAGAAGATATTGTATTATAGTTTAATAAATTTTGAAAGACAGAAAATAGACTGTGCTAAGACCACCATCTCTTCTGATTTCATATCCGAGGCCCGCCAGTATATCTTGAAAGATAGCAGCTTGTAAGACCCTAGAAGACTTTTTGATTCAATTAAAGATTTTTCTCAAACCAGAAAAAACCGAGACAATCTTCTGTATATTGAAACAAACATGAAATTTGTAAAGTATGACCACATGTAACCTTGCTGAATTCATGTTGACGTAAAGAATTTCCTTTTGGGGAATACCAGAAAAAAACCTCATTGATATTAGGCCTTTGGATTTACTTCAACAAATAAACACCCAATTATGACCAAGATTTAGAGTGGAAGAACTCAGAGATTATGGCTATCTAGGAAGTTTTTAAGCCTTAATCCAGACTCGAAAGCTTCTCGGTGGAAATTTTAGAGAAAACTCAGCTTCAAATAGAAGAAGGTGCCTTGTTCCAAATCAATCATGAAGGTGGAACAAGATAGGAATACAGTTTGAGTTATTCTATACAGAATAATAGTACTTAATAATAAAGTGATACTAGAAAAGAGTGATCCAGCCTTTACAAATTCTCCTGTATGAGGAAACAGAACCATGGAATGAAGAATACTAAATCAGAAAGGACAAGCCCTTCTCCCAACATATCAGACCTAATGCAGTTATGATAAAAACTCTAGCAGATAAAGTCCATGGACTACTGCCTAAAGTGTGAATCTTTAGGTCATCATTCTAAAAAAACTGTGGTTGGAATACCACATATTGCAGAGTATGTTGGAAATTCCACTGTAGGGGTTCGACGTTCAATTAAAAGAATGCACCTGTGTGGATCCCCAATGAAAATGAAAATAATATGGTAATACTTATATAATAACCCAATGATTTTGATAATGTGTCAAAGCCTGAAGAGGATAAAATGATTCAAATTAGAAAGCACCCAACTCATTCTAAGAAATGAGTTTTAGTCATCATGGTAAGAGTCCTAAGAATACCAGTGTCTTCATCTACTTCTCATCACCAAGAGATCCTGAGAAACATAAGAATATCTTCGGTTTTTTTGAAGATGAAGAAGAACGAACAGTTTTTTACAACCAGACTTCTGGTGAAAGAGAACAAAATTTTTGATTCAGGTAAAGATTTTAAATAAGAAACAAATAGAAGTGAGAATTTAAAGATAATATTTCAAGCTAAAGAAGAGAGGTACATGAAAACTTTAGCTTCTTGGTGTAGAATTAGACCCCAAAATTGGGATGCTCAGCCATTTTTGTCAACATGTGCTTTGAATTCCAACAAAGGTCAGAAACGAGGTTGAAGTGCAATAGCCTATTAGATTTAGAAGCAATAAACTGCTTTGATATCGGATAGATTAAAAGTTAGAAAGAGAAGGAAGATTGTGAAATTTATCCCTTAAAGAGGCTTGTAGATATGGTCCAAGCGGATTAAACCGCATATCCGATCCCAGCAGAGAAGCTTGATCGCCCTCATGCTACACCAAAAATACTACCAGTTACTCTTAGTATAAAAATCAAAAGCACTGGAGCTTGGAAATTTACAAAGCAAGTCTTTAGCTACTCTTTTACCTATAACCATAACACCTCTTTTCTCATCGCATTTAAATTTGTAAGGAACTAATGAAAATTAAAGTTTGAATTCACTAATTGGGGAAGCTTTTTCTCTCATGAATCAAGCTAAAAAGATAACTAAGAAAGACAGAATGATTAATAATCATAGAAAAGATTCCAATAGGAATGATAAGTTTAAATTAAACAATTACAGTGATAATTGTAAACCATTAATTAATAAAGGCTCCATTCTTGGAAAGCCTACACAGAAATTAATTAATAAAGGCTCAATTGAAAAGCCTATACAGAGATTAATTAACAAAGGCTCCATTCTTGGAAAGCCTACACAGAAATTATTTAATAAAGGCTCATTGGAAAAGCCTACAAAGAAAATTACTAAAGGCTCATTGAAGAAGCCTACAAAGACAGAAATTATTAAAGGCTCATTGAAGAAGCCTACAAAGATAGAAGTGAATAAAAACTCTGTTGTTCGTCAAAAGAACAAAGAAAATTCACAACTTCCTCCGGTCTTTCCTTTACCTTTAGGACCTTTAATAGCAGATGAAGAAATAGAAATTCAATTGTTATTAATAGAAGAAACAATGGCACCTGCTCAATCTTATGGTTATTTGAAAGTCAGACCTGAGAATAAAAGAGATTTGAAATTGGAAAAGAAGTGTTTAATAACACCCGCTTTTTCCTTAGGGCCATTATATTTTGCAAACTCTGTGTGCCCAGTTAGAAACAATGAAGTCATTTTAAGTTATATTAACCTAAGTGACAAACCTTTTTATTTAAGAAAAAATAAAAATATAGGAAAATGTCATCCTATTTTAGAACTCATTGAAAAAGAAAGAAGATTTGAATAAACCGTGGCAAAACGTTAAGGCAAAAATAAGCAAATAGCCCACTTGCATAGTAACCTGCTCAGAGTGATTTTACTGATAAGTAGCTGAAATGCACAGAGAGACGGTAGTCAGAAAGTATAAAGAAGAAGTGATGTCTATTTACGAAACCTGAGCATAGTAAGAACTTCTTGATTTGTTAATGGAATATAAGGACGTTATTGCTCTAGATGATGATGCAGTTCCTGTATGTCCTATACAGAAGTTTGAAATAGAACTTAATGTCCCAGATGCCCTAAAAAGATTACTTTGAAATAAAAACAAGTCTCCCTACATCGCGTCTGGAAGATATAGAGGATTTTACAGATGCTTAAAGAAAAGGATATATTAAAAGCTAATATTCGCCATATTACATAAAGGTTCACTCCTATTGGTGGTGGCCAAAAAGAATTTTTTAACAAACCAAGAGCCTGTATAGACACTATGGTCTGAATCCTTCATGTCCAGAGATGTAATCACTGCCTCTGCTGGATGAAACAGATCTCTGTCTGTGAGGCAAAGTACGCATTTTTACTAGCTGTGACTTGATAGATGCTTATCGTCGAGGAGGAAACACAGAAATTAATGGCTTTCCGTACAAGGAAAGGATTATTCTGCCCAACCAGATTATTATTTGGGCATCGCAATGCCCCAAGTACCTATGCTAGGACAATGCAAGTCGCGTTGAACCATTTATTAGGACCTATTGCCCAAGTGTATTTAGATGATGTCCTAATCATGGGTAAAAATAACAGAACATTTTGAAAATTTAAAGAAAGTTTTTACTGCGTTTAGAGAAAATAAATTAAGAGTTAAATTTGACTAAATGTCATTTCTCCAAACTTCTGGCTTGTATTTAGGATTGTAAAATAGAAATATAATGAATTTCATCTTGTCCAGCTGCTGAAGGCATAAATTCTGGCAAGAGTTTCTATCTCCTCCCCAACAAGTGCTATGGAAAACACAATCCCACAGGATTTTTTCTATTTTGCTTTTGAATTAGTGACTGTACCAATTGCGAAACCATAACTAATAAAAGAAGATAAAGGTTAAGTTTGAAATGTTTAAAGAACACCAAAAGGTATTTGAGCTCTTAAAAGAGAGAAGCTTGTGGTGCAACTCTGTGTTAACCTTCCATCATTCACAGTTTCTGTTATTTATAGTACAGATGCCTGCGACTATGGAATAGGGGAGTTTTTCCAAATGTTTATGACGGCAAGGAGAAACCAAGTTACTTGTTTGCAGAGGTTAAGAGGCAGTGGAACCCTGAATCTAGATATTATAGAAAAGGAGCGCTGTTGTCTTTTCACATGAAGTTTAAGAATATAAAGCTGGGCTACTCCCATCACTATATTAACTGATAATCAACCCCTGTTTTATTTTTTCTTGTAATAATAAACAGCAGACCGGGGAGGTCTGGTGAATTTCATTGTTAATAGTTTTCAACAAATTATATAAAAGTATAAGACAGTAAGATTAAACAGTGTCTCCCCATTATTTTGAGTGACATCCAGCAAAAAGCTCCAACGCTTATTCTTTGGGGGCAGCAAAAAGAATGGGAAAGGCCAAGAAAAAGAGATTTTATTCTAACGAAAGAAACTTTCAATAGGGAACAAGAAAATTGCCCTAGATTAAAAGAATTAGTTAAATAAAGAAAACCCTTTAAAATCTTCTTGATTCCAAGATATTTACAAGAAAGTATTGTACTATGCAACTAGAAAGGAACCTTATGTAATACAAGTACCAGGCACATGATCTACATAGTAATAGATCAATGCCATTCTTCACTGGTGGCATGAGGATTGTTTGAGGATCAAAACTTATTCATAGAGATATGTTTTTCCCTACTCTAAGGTTAAAAGTGGAAAATGTTCTCAGTGCGTATCCCAGCTAATAAAGGTCCCAGGGCCTCCAAAGTAGAAATTAATAGATGGCCTCTTCCTTATACTCCGTTTTCAGAGTACATGTGGAGCAGTATAGAAACTCCCATAATGTCTGATACTCAGAGCAAACATTCTCATGGCAGCTTCTAGATGTAAAGTGGAATAACATGCTACGCAGTTAGTGTCAAACTGCTAAGAATTTGAAGGCTCAGAATTTTGCTCAAGTTTTATACAAAGAGAGTGATACCTTTAGTCCAGAAATAATACAACAGATATCTGCAACGCCACTCAGCTATGTCAAAGAAGTTTAGCTGGAAGGCAAAAGGAAAGTCACATCAGCCTGCAGTTCCAAGTTTCCTGCTGTAGAGAGAAGCTGGAAAGATTGAATGCAGATATATAGAAAATTTCCTCCGTCATTTCAAAAGATAAATCTTCATAGACAATAGTTCAAATACTTATTGATTGGAAAAGACCTGCTCCAAATTTAATGTAAAGATCTTCGCTAGGGAAGTACGAATAGTTGACCCCAGCACTGATATCCATAAGAGACCGTCCATAGATGCTCATATTGATTATGTCTCCTCCATTTACAAATAAATCGGGCAATAGAAAATTCATCAGACAGACATGTCAGTGTGGTTAGGGAATTTAGTTATCAGGAGACTTAGTTAGGTAAAACACCTGAAAAGAAACATAATAAAAAGTTATGAACAACAGCACAAAACATGCCACACAAAAAGAGAATTTGAAAGTATATTTATGCTTCTTTAAATCAAAAACCACAGAGCAAAGTTCAAAAAGCTAATAAAAGATACTGAAGGCCTTGCTGTAAATCAAAATAAAAGGTCAAATGTTATGTTGTGCTTTAAATTAACGAAATTATTTTCCAAGTCTCACCTGATAATGGGAAGATAATCTGTGTTGAAAGATTACAAATTCTCATTTTCATATTTGGGATAATGATGAGATTTAACCAGACACTCAAGAAACGTGTTAGATTCCTAAAAGATAAACAGAACAATAAGAGTTATGGAAACCTAGTTAGACTGACAGGCAGATGATCGTAATCCCAACCACTTTCGTGGACTCCACTTGGTGATGAAACACAAAAACAAAATATATACTCAGAGAGCCCAAACAAAAATAGAACAAAGCAGAATCCTTGTAGTAGAAACACAAACTTCTTGCACCACTAATATCTTGATAATCTTCTAAGGGGTATGTAGATTGATAAATTCTACCCCAAAATAAGAAACTCAAGTAGAGATGGTATCTCCACTTTATCACCAATCAGACAATAAAGATCTCTGATAGCCCAAACATATGTTGAGCCTCTGTCATTGCAAGCATAAGAGTGATACTTTGTAATACCACTATGAGATGAACTGGTAGATACGCTGAGTTCGTAAAGCAATTCCCAAAGATGATGAGGTAACACCTCCTGTAGCCTATGGATTTATCAAATATTATTCTAGCAATAAGAGATGATAGAAAGAAGACCTCACCAGCAATTCAGAGGTCCGAGGGATGTGGAACCAAGGGTTACAAGGAGTCAAACAAGACAAAGAGAGCATGAAATTCCCTTCAATTTCTACCACCATGAACTGTAAGAAGCAACAAAGTAAATTATCTGAAACAGAATATGGTGAGATCTGCTGGGGTTGTTTTGCCATTAGAGATATCAGTTAGATGACTTCATTATTTGGCCTCCAAGAGTTAAAAATCTCTAGATTGTATAAATGGTGTATAATTCCTTTATTTTATTTGCCGTGTTCATAACCTTAGGTTTAAAAGCTATATTTCTGGCCATATTGGCAGATACACAAAACACATGTTTATACCTCTTTCTATCTTATCTTTTACAAGGTTATATTTTATTAGTCTAAGTTAAGGAACGGAAAATTTTTTTTTGCCCTAGGTCATTGAAACCAAAAACCCATAAATAATAGAAAAATTTTTAAATTTTACGTCTTCAAAATAACAACGCTTATATACTTATTTTTATTAATAATATTTTTAGTATATTATGGTTACAAGTTAAAAAAAAATAAATCTGAAAATTTCTAGTTTTAATTAGCATAATAAAAAAATTATTGTATTCAGCTTGTTTGCTTTATTTAATTTTAATTAAGTATTAAAGTATTCATTATGCATGGACCAGTTTGTTTTTTAATATTATTAAGAATTTTATTATAATTTTTACTGCTAATTCATAGAATCAAGCCTTATGTTATAATTCCAAATTTTTATTTATTTGATATTAATTGAAATGTTACTTAGAAATATTCTCAATTGGGTGTTTAAATAATTTTTACTTAGAAAAATAAGTTCTGAAAGATATTCAATATTGCTACGGGGGAAGTTTACTGAAGCTTTTTTAATTTTTAATTTATTTTTTAATTATAACTAGAATGTTTTTAATTATTACTATCTTTACTTATTATCTCAAGATCCACTGATGAAAGTTATATCAACTTGATTCCTAATTTAAATTTTAAAAATTAACGTAAAGCTAGTATAATCATAGGTAACTTTTTAAAAAGAATTTTTGAATCCTGACAATTAATTATTTAATTAATTAATTATTTTCATTTTACTTTAGTAAAAAGGCGACCTCATTTATTAAATCGAAGTAATAATCATTTCAGACTGTAATGAAAATGTTACGTCCAGTTTTTGCATTACTTCTTTTACCTGCAGTCTTATCCATCTCCACTAACATTAATGAAGAGACAAGAGTACTGCCAGGTATCATTTTGTATCACTCCGGTGAAGTAAATTTCATAGAAGGATATCTTGACTTGATTGTATCTTTAGAATGCCCATCAGAAATTAAAACCACTATTTATAGAACCATCAAAATGGTAGATACTTTAAAAGATAGATTTTTACCTGCGTTTAATGATAATTTATTAATATTTCCATAAATCAACGAGCGCACAAATGGGAATTTCAACTCATTAAAATTAGAACTAAAGTAATATCCCTTAAATTAATTGAACTTAAAAGTTTACCCTGGATTCACTCTCAAACTAAATATAAAAGAGCCGCTTTTGAATTGGGAGGAGATATACTTAATATTTTATTTGGTACCGCTACTGATAAACAAATTAAATTTTTAAGAAAAAAGATAAATATATTAGGAAACTTTGCGAGTACTTCAAATTTATTAGTTAATGAGCTCAAAGAACAGTTAAAGTCAAATACCCGAACATTAGGAGAATTTCAAATTAACCTACAAAAATTAATTGAATTTCAAAACAGATCACTTGCAACCCACAACATACTTAATCAGTTGGGAAGCATAAAATCATTACTTACATTAGTTGAACATTCAGTTAACAGTATTACAATGATACATCAATTAGTTATCACTTCATTACAAAATTAGCCAAAAACAAGATAACTAATGACCAACTTTATTCACCAATCTTTTTGTTACCATATATACTAGAAATGACAAAAACCACAAAACTACAT
>JABUQX010115479.1:0-10000 GCA_015478945.1 Trachelipus rathkii | reverse complement strand
AAAATACTTTATTTAGGAGTATGTTAGAGCTGCTGGTGAGGAAAGTGTATTTTAAATTTAATAGCCCTATATCTATATTTACCAATATATATAATTGCTGCATTTACTCTTACGTAGAAAGAAATATGTAAACATAAAGTAGAGTGGTTTAATAAGTACTCGTTGGAATAAATCTGGAATATGATGGTAGGTGTTTCACCTTAATAAATGCCCATATCGCAAAGAATGCATGAATCTTTCAGTCCTCCTTCCCCACCTTGCGATCTAAGAATTCCCACGAGTAATCTGTTTAATGCTACGGTGAAATTCCCCTAAATTTTATAAACTCTCAGCATATGAATATTAGTATTTCTCTATTACATATTATATTAATTAATTATAATATAGTGATATTATTGACTAGAATATATTATGATAGAATTAATATTAATAACGATATAATAGAGTATCTAATATTATATAAATGTAAGAAGTTTTCAAATATTGTTGTTCCTTCTTTTTTATCTAATTTCCAAACATTACACATTATTATATATTATTTCATTTCAAATAACAATCTATCGTTTATGATTGATTAAGTACGGTTTACGAATTATATCACATTTTATTAATTGAAATTTAAAAGTATTCTATTTCTTCACTGCCAATATAATCAAAGATTCAAATCATATGAATGTCTGAATGATTATTAGTGTATTTACTTAAATTTTAGTAACAGAAAATATTTTATATATTTTATGATGATATTAAACCAATTTTTTCCAATTTTTATTGCCTAAGTCTTGGTTTTTCCTGACGTCTCATTATTAAATTTTTGTCACTATATTGGAAGGATTCCCGCACTTTCATATTTTTAAGTCGCCGACATTGTGCAGGATTCTTCAGTTGTGATGTTTTACGACAGAAAGACCGTCACCTTGTTTGCTTAGACTTCCTTATCTGATATCTGTATTCTTATACTCAAATTATAGCGCTTTCTTTCCCATGCTTCATTTCGCCCCTTATAATATTGACGCCCTTTTTTTGCGCCTAACACCGAAACTGATTACTTCACGGTCAATACATCGGGAGATGTAGCCTTGCTTTGTCTAGTGTGATATTTATTACTGTCACCTACAAGTATTAATATGCATCTAGCATCATTCAGTTATAATCTTGTCTTTAGTAGTGCACTCAGCGCATATATATTATCAAAATAGATCTCTCTTACTATAATTATCTCACAAGTGATATGCGCGTGATAGATTAGCAATACTTCACATTAATCTAAAATATGGTAATTGTGTAAATATACTACTTTAAGGATAAATTACAATATTCTTATTCTTTGTGCTCTTCTATCTATCCTCAATCCTCCTATTTTCTTTGGTGGTTCCCATGTTGTCCCCCAGGAGGCTCAGGCACTGAGCTGCTGTAGAGAGGTTGTAAAATTTTTCTCAGAGCCGATTTATTGCCAAGTATTTGTAGTAGAACGACTGAATACTAGTTATATATATAGAAAAGTAGTAATAAATGATAATATAAAATAAGTAATAGTTTTAAATAATTAATTTCTACGCCATTTTTACTGTCTGCATAGTAATTGTTACTTCATTCCTTTAAAGACATAATGATAATCTATCTTAGTGGTATGACTTTCACTTAGCAAACCAATCCTTAGATTTTATAATATTTGTGACGAGCTTAGACAATACTTTCCTACGTAATCATTCTTTGTCAGGACACTAACTACTAACTTACTAATACATTTATTTAACTATTAAAATTATAAGTTATTATCTTCATATAAGGATGGTCTTCCTTCCTGTGTCCAGCATAAGTGTTGGTAGCAGGGTTTTGGTGCGGTGGGTATTGCTCAAGTAAGTGCGAGGGTAGGCGGCAGGCCAACGCTAAAACGAATATAATATAACAATAATAATCTATTCAATTTAAACATTGAATATGTCTGCGTGGTATATCAATATAAAATTAATACTATATTAGAGATAAATTAATAAAATATTTATAATATTCAATATTATATTATTTTCATCATAAAAATCCTAAATAATATGATTAAATTGAATAAAAATATATATCACATTATTGATCCAGTGTAAATTATCTATCATATCATATATTTAATATACAATTTTTTTGATAATATGATTGTATATAAAATTTAATTTGTTTATAAAAATGTATATTTATATAAAGAGTGAAGTAATTTTAAGTCAACCTCATTATAATAAAAATTAATAAAATAAGTGTAGAGTTAATAAGAATGAGTTCTCCATTTTCTTAACTTCTCGAGTGCTCAGGTGAGTCTTGTGACCACTTAAATCGAACAAGTGACTCTCTTCTATGTTGCTAGGAATGAGCGATTGTGTCACACACTCCATTATTATTCCGTTCTGTGTGATGCGTGTTTCTTCACTCTTAATTCTTATTCTTCTCTCTTGAAGTGAATGTGCCGTAAATAATAATCGCTGTAATATTGTTTAAATATTATTCTTTATTATATGTTAATCTTATTTTACTTTTATCTTTTGTCTTATTTCCCCCTTGCTCTTGGGGGAGTATACCCTCCGTAGTGAAGTATTCACAAAATATATAAACAAATCATCTTAAGTAGAGTATTGAAAATTCACCGTAATTCAGTTTAACAACGCAATAGAACATATTTACAATGATATCTATCATTACAGAATCTTTTTTCTTATCTCAAGGATTACACCATCCGTCACTGTAAAGAGTAATAATACTCTCGACAGGTCGAGAACATGCCACAAATGATATAAAATTCATATTCCTCTATATACCTTATAATATAATATATATATTAATAATATTTAACCGTATATATATATAATATATGATATTAATATATATATATAAATATTATATATAGATTATATAATATATATATAATAAATATATTAAATAATTAAATATATTATATAAATATAATATATATATATTATATAAATTATATATATTATATATATATATTATATATATTTATTAATACTCATATTATATATATATACTATATATAATTATATATATATATATATATATATTAAAGTTATTTAATACACTGGTTTTTAAAATGATACAAGTTTGCAAAGCTTCTAAGCTAACTTTTAAAGGTAAAAAAAAAATGCTTTGTTTCCTTGTTCTTTAAAGGCGCTAATAGGCTAATTAGACCAAAGGTAAAATTTAGGCTGTGCGCCTTTGCTTAAGTCCGCTCACTCATTTAATAAAATAGTGATGGCCTAAGTCACCTTTTTGCGCTTATAAAACCGAAAATTATGATAGTATTGTCTGACCATAGGAGCGCATAGTGTCAGCATAAAGTCTGAATATACTCCTCATATATATATATGAGGTGGACGCTCAACGACCACCTATCATATTATAGAAATATATAAAATCAGTGAGGCGACTACGTATTTAATAGAGCAATGGATGTGACCGCTCCTCCTTCATTTATGACTGTTAAAATTAATACTTGTAAATTAATATAGTATAACTATTATAAAAATACTTTATGTTTCAATTATTATGATATAAATAATTATGTTAATGAAATTAATTTTTATATAATAAATAATGTCCTTGTAATTAAGACAGCAAAGTACGTATTATGTGAATATTTAGTCTATAATAATAAGAATAATTTAATAAAGCATACATATATATCGTTGTTGAGTTGTATGTAGTTTTTTTTTAATTTCTATTATAAAAGATATAAATATAAGTTCGTATACAATATATATATAGAGATCCGATAAATAAAAATATATATCTTTTTTTAACGCTATTCCAGTTCTGCACCTAAAATTAAGGTAATGTATAAAATCATATTGATCTGGCGTAAGCATAACAGAATAGAGGTTGTAAATATACTAGTATTGTTTTTGAGCGGATATTTTAGTCGTTATAAATCGCTTGTAAAAGTTAGTTACGTGTAACATTATATTTAATTATATATATAATTATTATTATTGATTATTATTAATTTATTTGATATATTATTATTATATATTAAATATAATATAATATAGATATAATAGTAAATTAAATTAGTAGATATATATTATATATATAGATATATATTATTTATATATATATTATATAATAAATATATAATAAGTATATATAATAATATAATATATAATTAATATATAATATTATATATATAATTAATATTAATAAATAATATTTAATATATATATATATATAATTATATATATATATATTATAACTGAATATATTATATACAATAAATTCGTCAAAATTAAAGCATAACTCAAAGCTATACGTGTTAGGTAATATAGGAAGGGTTAAAAATATATGTAAAGAACAGCAGACACTTTTTGGACAATGACAATAACATGGTGAGATCTTTCTACAAAACCTAGTCGGTTGTAAAAGTGTTAAGGCAAGTTGCATCCATAAGGAGTCTCACAGTAAGATTCGGAGGTCGGCGCTGCCAAACACACAAAGGTTGGTACGTACGGCGACGGCCGCGGGGGTGTTGGGATCTGTCTCAATACCGTGTATAAACCCCTCGTTGAGAATCACGGATGACTCTACTGTAACATCATTTCTGAGCTAATGCTCTCGATGATTGTCAGCAATGTCCTGGACAGGATATTTTATGATTCCCATGCGTTGTGTGACAGTGCCTGTCGCAGGTTCTAGAGAGGGTCAGGGAATGGTTGCAAGCGTTTGAATCCAACGTTTCAAGAGATATCCACAAATGTTCGCATTCGGTGAGCCGGATGATTAATGCTGGCCACTACCAACAGCCGTAATGTGAACCGTCCTAATAGATATAGTACCGTTCACAAAATTGTGAGCTCACTTGTGTGGTCTGCACATTAATCATTATTAGGATTAAATTCACCAATCCATGTGGGCAATCTGCATGACATTCTCATAAAGGGGTTTGCCCAATAAATATTCTTTTACGGTTAGAAGGCGCCTCTTATCGAAATAAGATTATTAATGTGACTAAACTTCCGGTTAAGCCCAGATTTAAAAAAAGATGTCTCCCTAGACCTGAAACGGACTACACCTTCCAAACGCAGCACCTTTGCAGCACATTGCATGCGGGAACCTCCCTTGTCGTCATGGATATACCTCAGCTACACGGTCCCTTCCCCAAAAACTCTATTATATTTTAGATCGGTGATACGTATCCTGTAAAGACCGTTAACATATTTATAATGTTGTTCTTAACTCCCCCCTATTTAATGACTGAATCATAATAATTTAATTAATATATAAATATATAATATATATAATAAATAATATATAATTATTAAATTTCACATGATCTGAAGATTTCGTTAGAAATATGTCACTAATTCCAACCTTTTTTCACCAATCTTCCTCAGGGTAAGTAGAGTAAAAGATAAATATATAATAGAGGCGTCAGATATAGTATGAATATATTAAATTATATAGGGAATTTATTATTGGAGAATAAGCATATATAAAGAAAAAATAAATTTACCAATAAACTAAAACAAAGATGGAAATTTTAACAAAATCGGAAACTGTAAACATGTTTTGAATCATAGAGAGCCGAATTGTTAGAATGCTTTGAAAATTATTATCGAGAAAATAGATAAAGCAGAACAACGTAAGGAATCTAACTAAGAGATCAAGTTCAGATTAGAGTATTTTCAAAGAATATATGTCTAGATAATCCGTATACATTTTTGATTTTAATTTTTGGCTCTACTAACATTTTAATCGCTCATTAATAATTGCCACAGGTAGATATGTATTCATTTTTAATTAATAAAAAATGTCAATCGAAGAAATGCAGGACATGATTTCCAAAAAGAAAACATAAGCTGTGAGTAGGATTACAATTAATAGAATTAGGAAACAGGTAGAGAATCAATAAGTATGCAGTAATCGCATATCTTAAATGTCATGAAACAAATTCTTATGGAACGTAGATGATAGTTTGATGAGGTGAAAAGAGATCGAATTAAATGCATATCCAATTACATACGAATTAAAAGAGCATGTACTGAGCGAGTGAAGAGAAGAAGATGAAAAAAATGGCAAGCTGGCCAAAGCAATCAGAATATTAAGTCGTGGAAAGGAGAGGGTTTTTTTTTTAGTAGAAACATTTATCAAAGTAAGTTAAACAAGCTCCATTACTTTCGAGTCGAGAAAAGAGAATAAAAGAGATAGAGAATGAGAACTTTTAAAAAAATTATATATAGGAAAACCGCATTTACCCAACGAGTTGGCAGAGTTTAGTAAAGAACGAATAACAGTTAATCCAGTTTTTATATAACATCTGTTAGAGAAACATAATCTGAAACTTAAGATAGATTATAAATATAATTATCCTAAGTTATGAGAGAGGAAATTTTTTAACTTATCGGTAAAAGAGAAATCTACTTGAATTCTTTGTAGAGAATAAACAAACAATACAACTAATAATTTGGAAAAGGTATTATAACGAACTTAAACGTTAAATGGATAGCTATAAGCAACTATCAAAAACTTATAGCGTGATTACAAGAATTCTAAAGATCATTTTCGGAATCTGCCATGGAAAAAGAAATATAACGAATATCATGTATTCAAGAACCTAATATTGAATGGTTCAGATACGAAGAAATATTTTCCCAAGAAAATTTTAGTTGGACCAGTGTAAACTCGATACAATAAATGATGTGGTATTGAAATTTGAAAGAAAGTCCAATTGGGAGTCGTGGGAAGAAGTCGGAAGATTTGACAGTTTTAAAAAAAAATCGACTCTTGGGAAAGTCGGTGAGGAAGTCGGTTGTGATATTGAATCGACTCTGAGTAAGTCGAGGAGTCTGTATAAGTATAAGATTATGTTTGTATATGATACTCCTACTCATATCAATAGTATCGTGAGTAAGATCTCTCATCTTTTTATACGAAGAATGGACTTCCCCAGTCTCCAGGGGCTGGTTAATATGACATGATAATTAAAGAGGGGAGGGGAGGGGATACGAACGGGGGGCACAGGTAATAGAAAGGTAAAGAATGTAGACTACATGTTTAGGAGGGAGTAGAGGAGCATGAGTAAAGACAACCAAAACCAAGAGACGAAACCGGAAAGGACGGGCATAGCGAGAACAAAGGCAAGACACCAACCAAACTAACAAACAAAGCAGGCTGGAAGGAGCTGGACAAAGACGGCAACAAGGGAAGACATTGGCAAGAAGAGGAAATGCCCGATGGGAGCGCAAGCGCGAAGGCAAGCCAAAGGCTCAAAGTAAGATGAGGCGCAGGCACGGCGGGAACAAGCGCAGGGCAAGCCGGCCGGCAGGTGATCACGGGCAAACAACCCGACAGGCACAGGCAGGGCCGCCCTGAGCGGGGGAGGGCCAGAAGACAAAATGCGCGGCGGCATGGCGTGGCGGAGGCTGGGAGGTTCCAATAACAAGACCAAAGGATCAGACAATCAGGCCACGAAAACTTAATGGACCGGGAAGTGAATCTGCAATTTGCGTTAGTCAAAAGAAAAAAAAGGGAACGATGATAAGGTGAACAGATAAAGCACCCAACATGCGCAGCAGAAGCTTTCAAAGTAATACTAGGGATTGTCAAGAAGAACAATTGGACGAGTAAATCCATCAACATTAAGGCAGCTTATCTACAAGGAAATAAATTAAATTAATAATACATCCAAAAGAAGCTAACACAAACAGACTGTGGAAGTTGAAGAAAGCAGTTTATGGTTTAAAGGATGCGGCAAGGGTGTGCTACTACAGTTTAAAAGAAATATTGGAACAACTGAAAGGAACATGTAGTGTACTGGAACCATCAATATTTACATGGAAGAAGGAAGAGATTAACTTAATAGGAATAATGGTGTGTCATGTAGATGATATCTGCTATGGAGAAACTAAAGAATTTGAAACCCGAATCATTACAAAATTAAAGGCGAGACTAAAAGTAGGAAATCAAAAATACAAAAACTTTGGATACATCAGGGTACAGATAAATGATACAGGGGACACTATTGAAGATACATCAGAGTGCAGATAAATGATACAGGGGACACTATTGAAGATACATCAGAGTGCAGATAAATGATACAGGGGACACTATTGAAGATACATCAGAGTGCAGATAAATGATACAGGGGACACTATTGAAGATACATCAGAGTGCAGATAAATGATACAGGGGACACTATTGAAGATACATCAGAGTGCAGATAAATGATACAGGGGACACTATTGAAGATACATCAGAGTGCAGATAAATGATACAGGGGACACTATTGAAGATACATCAGAGTGCAGATAAATGATACAGGGGACACTATTGAAGATACATCAGAGTGCAGATAAATGATACAGGGGACACTATTGAAGATACATCAGAGTGCAGATAAATGATACAGGGGACACTATTGAAGATACATCAGAGTGCAGATAAATGATACAGGGGACACTATTGAAGATACATCAGAGTGCAGATAAATGATACAGGGGACGCTATTGAATTAAAACAAAACAACTATAGGAAAACGTTAACAATACCAACCAAGAAACAATTCTACGGGATATGATGAAATAATATGGGAATATGGGATAATATGATAATATGGGAAATGATGATGAAAAAACAATGTAGATCAGGAATAGGGCATTTAAACTGCTTAGGACAACAAACAAAGCCAGATGTCAACTATCATGTTAGTGTGTTAGGAAAGAAAATAAAGAATGGTTGATCGAGTGATATGCGAAAGCTCATCAAAATCATGGAAAAAACGAGGGATGAAGACAGACGGATGATAATAGGAATATTAGGTGGGAGGATAACAATAAAGGTATTCGCAGATGCATCCTTTAATGGTTTAGGTACAGGGGAATCACAAATAGGATACATAATAATAATTATAGAAGACGATGGGTGGAATAAAGTACCAATTATTTGGAAGTTAAAAGTTGCAAATAGGGTAGTAAGATCACCATTAGAAGCAGAAGCAATGGGTATGTGTGACGGATTAGAAATGGGATTATATATCAAAAGATTATGGGAAGAATTGACTGTAGAAGAATATGTGAAATTAGTTGGGTATTCTGACAGTAAATCATTAGAAAGCGCTATTAAAGCGCATACAAATGTGCAAAGTAGAAGATTACGGATTGATTTGGCAGTAATAAAAGAATTAATGAAAGAAGAAATACTTGAAGACATTTGTTGGATAAGTGGAAAAGACCAAATAGCAGATGGGCTAACAAAAGAAAATGGGAATAAAAGAGGTCTATACGAATACCTGAGAGAAGAACATAAGGGGGATAAGTGAGTGGAATGAGAGTAGTGTGAGAGTGATGATCAAGTGATCAAGTAAATACATTGGAATTGTGACAGCAATTGCAATGTATTTGCTGTGATGGGTTTTTCTGTATAATTATTTTTTTCAGCTATTGAATGTTTGATTTATAAGATTTATTATTTAGTCAGTATCATTGAATAATCATAATCATAATAGAATTATAATATTAAATAATAAAAGATTATAATAACAAAATAAAAAGGGTGAGATATAACATTACAATAACAATTGGGAGAGTTCATAGACAAGAAAGAAGAGGACTGTGTATGCTGTATTGGTTGTGGAACCACTGGTATTAGTGTGTCATTCTGTAATTGAATTAAAAGGGGTATAATTAATAACGTAAAAGGGACAGATTACATACCTTTCTCGTGTACATACACTGATAATTACACACTTTTCTTTCTGTTGTTTTTTTCTTTCTATAAACATATTTGGATTTGCTAAAATATATAAGGGTAAACTTCATATTTGTTTTTCCATATATTGACGACACATTTATTTGTTGTTCGACATCAAATATAGTGGTATTCGACTTCAAAGTATAACAACGTATTTATAAATCTGTATTTTTTCTATTATACATCTATTTTAAGCTTGATTGAATGACCATTTTCCCTGTCTATATTACAGTCAATATATATATATATATATATATAT
>JABUQX010115478.1:30000-42682 GCA_015478945.1 Trachelipus rathkii | reverse complement strand
ATATATATATATATAATATTATATATATTATATATTATATATATATAATATATATATATATATATATAGATATATATATATTATATATATAATAATATTATATATAAATATATAATATTATATATTATATATATATATATATATATATATTAATATATATATATATATAATATAATATATATAATATATATATATATTATATATATATATATATATATAATGGTCGAGACATATTCAAGGATGGTTGTAGAAGATGAAAGGTACGAAAAATAGGAAGCTCATCTATATCAACCAAGGATGAAGACTCCCTTGTTTAATTGTTATATAAAGGTAAGCAGAAGAAGGGAACCTCACGCCAGAGACGAACCTGGAAAAAGAAAGCTACATACTACCAGTACTGGTATTTCCAATTAAATAATTAAATTCATAGGGAGAATGCTACCCCATCCCTCTATTTTGACGCACCAATATTTAAGCGAGAGCGTCTAGCTGCTGAAAATATTGAAAAAGGAAAGCTCACAGACATCACTCCTCAAAACTAGCTAATTTTCTTTTCTAGAAAGTGAAAGATTGCTGATAAATTATTATAATCTTTTCATATTCTTAAACTCAACAAATTTAAAACTCAAGTCTAAAAGACTAATAAATTGCTCACTACTTTCCAACTTCTTTGACCCTCTCTCTTCTCTCTATCCCTGCAACATGACGTTGGTTCACTATTTCTACTACAACGGCATGTGCTCGAGGGAGTTAACCTCTCGCATAGCCCCCCCCACTGCGACGTCCTCGTATCACAGGGGGTGCCTTTCACCCGCTTGAATTCATTGTGAGGATTAAAAGTTTAAGACTTGCATGTTGTTGTTGTGCCTCCTTTCCAACCACCTCTGTTTTTTTGGACCTCCCCATCATAGTAAGTTTTTCCTGTCATGTTTAATCTCTATCTCTATAAAACCTCCGTCTGCGCTCATCTGATAGATTTAGGATAGGTTTGAGAGTTTTTTTTTTATGTTATTGTTCCTTGAAAATGGCCCTGACCGTAAATGGTAGTAGTCTGTAAAAAAAAGAAAAAAAAAAGAAATAATTGACTCTGTGAATTGTACTTCAGATATTGTCAGGTCATACTAGAATAGAATCTCTCATTTTCTTTACCGTGATAGGTAGCTTATAGTTGCGCAACATCGAAGTATTGTATTTGTCGTGTGCCGCTACTTAAGGTTTCCTATGATTATAAGAATTAAGTGTAGACTATAAAACATTATAAATATCGAATTTGAGAACAGTAGACCTACATTAAAAAGATTTGGAATGACTTTCATTCCCTGGTTTTGGGTGAACATAATAAGCACGGCTTCATATTGGTATTAAAACAGTGAATAGAGTTGAATTAAGGTTGACTACAACCAGAAGCACATTTATTTAAATCAAGAGGAAGGGATTCTATCCAGACAATATACCTTCTCAACAATAATAAATGATTAAATAACCTACATATCAAAATCAATCTCGGGCACTAACAAAGAACATCTCGAAGGAAAAAGGAGAGGTAACTTTATCATGTCTATTTTCGTGTAAAAAGTAAATTGCTTATGTTATATTCTAATTATATATCTTAAATATTTTAATTAACCCTAGAACACTGAACCTTATTTTTTGTACTGTAACACTGAACCGGGGTAAGCGTTACCCCAATTTCAAAAGTTAATTAAAAATACCTAATTTTAAATTTTACTGAATGTTATTAAAAAACCTTGTTTTATATCTGTAACGCGATTGGTTGAAAGATAATAAATTCTATGTCAAAACTTACTCTTCAAACTGATAAACAAATCCTTGGGCCAGGCCCCCGTGACAATCCAATCAACTAACACCATTTAGATTCTCAAACCTGTATTGTAACAGTATCCATGCCTCCTGTTGAATGAGCTAACGGCCTGTGCAATATTGCAGTGTAACTCTATACTTAAAACTCACCAACTTATCCTTTTAGAGACCCTTCAAGTGGAACAACGGTTTGACCGAGTTCGTTTACCTTATATGAAAACCGTTCAGTCAATATTATTTCTTATCAATGAACTCACCTGTTTAATGATCAATGTTCTGATCATGAAACCAATGTCTTTAAGACTTAGAATATTTAATACTTAAAAAATTCAAATAAATAAGAAAGTAAAATACGTTTGGAAACACTCAAGGAAACCACGGGAATAATTTTAGAAAGTATTTTAATAAAAAAAAAATAAATAAAAGCGTGCTGTACTTACAAGACTAGGTTTTATAAATTCGCGAACATGTAGTTAGATGTCCTGGGATATCTACATACATGCGCATAGAATATATAGAACCACAACACTGAATATCAATTGTATATTTTAAATAAAAAAAAATATGAAAATGTACTGTTCTTATGAAATACGATTTTATAAATTCACGAACATGTAGTTAGATGTCCTTAGATATCTACATACATGCGCATAGAATATATAGAATCACAGTACTATACCAATGCTATATTTTATACTATTAATCAATTAAAGAATACAAAATACTTTATCTTTAAATTTATATAGATCCTCGAACATAAATATGTATCTATAAAATATACATAAATATTTATGCGCAAGAATGGATATAAATACGTAAACTATATTAATAAAAACATATAGACTGGTCGTTTAAATAAGAAATACAAAATCTCTACTTGAAAATTAAATGATTTTAGCATTTACATAAGTATGTCGATTTATAAGTGTGCACAAAAATTTACTACAAGAACAGCTGACTTATAAACACAGCTGTCACAACAATGCAAAGAGTTGCCTACTAGTGAATTAAACAAATCTTTTAATTAAACAAGAAAACTGTGACTTTGACAATTTAACCATATATTAAAAATAAATAAATATCAAACTGTTAACCGTTTTATATTTATTAGCACAAAATAATATTTGCAACACTTTAAAACAAATGTCAGTAATACAAGAGCTTACCTGCCAGTTATACCTAGCAACAATCGGACATAATGCACCTTGCAAAATTATAGTTTGCAGACGACACTTTGAGATCAAAATGCATAAAATATTCACAAAACATAAACACAAATTAATTTGAAAACACTTCTTAAAATACCTTTATCTTTACTACAAAATAATTAGCAAAACTTTCCACATTGAAATTACCACAATATTATATTTTAAACATATAATACATTTACTTTGTAAAAACAAATAATAAAATAATCACTAATTGGACACAAAATATACAGACACTGACAAAAATAAAATTGATCGGATATAAGGCGTCAACGGCTACCAACTAAATATACATCTCAGATTGGCAACAACAAAAGCAAAAAGATCCACCAACTGTTTATAATTTTACTATTTATATAACTTCCAGTAGCTTAGCTTACGCTTTATTAACCAATCATAACTTTTAAAACAATAATTACAATGATGTATACATTTATCAATTAATTTATGAAGATAAATATATACCAGACATTTAGTAAGTACGTAAGATTGGTATTTCTTGTGAAATTACACACCTTCTCAAGAAATATCAATTTTCGTTGAAAAACAAAAATATGAAAGACTAACAACATTGAGATATTTGCACTTCCCTCACCTTTATAAAATACATTTATTCGATTAACTAAATAAATATATATATATATTATATATATATATATATATATTATATATTATATGATATATATATATTATATATATATATACTATATATATATATATATATATATAATATATATTATATATATATATATATATATATATAAAAATATATATAAATATTTATTAAGATGTAATATCCTTATAAATGCTTTAAAAATATTAATAATAATAATAATAATAATAATAATAATAATAATAATAATAATAATAATAATAATAATAATAATAATAATAATAATAATAATAATATCAACATTAATAAAGCTTTTGTCAATAATGGCCAATGATAACTTAGATTTCAAAATTAAGCTTTAAAAAAAACGAGTTTTCATTGGCTATTATTTACACTTAAAATACAAACATATTTACACTATTTTCAACTGAGCCTTTGCAGCGTACATTAAATATATAACAAAAAAAAATAGTATTGCAATAACAATACTTAGCCTTTACCTTAAAAATACATAAATGAAAGTCATGTTATACATTTCACGTACCACTGCATTACATCTTTGGCCCCCCATTATGAAGCAAATTGGTACATTTTGCTTTTATGTACATGATATTTAAAACATGGGTTTCATTTACAAAGTGCTTCTTCTTCGGCAGAGACTTCTGACGATGAACCCATTGTGTCTTCGGCATATGACCTGCTTAAAGAACAGTCTTAAGAGTATTCGGGTGTTCATGCCGGGTCACAGAATATTTAAATCTATTTTCAACAAAATAGTCGGCTTCATTCCTTTCGTCTATTATTCTTACAATGACCACAATTATCGGCATCTCACTCCTGTACACAATCATCAGTGTTCTCTTTACACCCTTTCCTCCAGACCTATATCTTCTTCTTTCTTCGTCATCTCCTTTTCTCTTCAACATTCTCCATAATATCACACATTTCTTTGACTTTCTGTGTCTCTTCCGACACTTTTCGCCCTTTCTGATAATTCCTACTATCTTTCTTTCTTGCACACAATAGTTTCAGCATGTGATGACTCTTTACATGAATCTCCTTATCATCATTACACTTCTCACTTTTACAATCAGTTTTACTTCTTTCCTCCTTTCCTGACATTCCTTCTTTAATCACCCTGAAGGATGTTTTATCATCCTCCCCGCACATACCTTCCTCTACTATACACACATTTTCCACACTGCCGATGTCTTCTCTTGACCACTCTTTTTCAAACCACCCATTGTGCCACTTTGCATCATCAACCGACTGTACCATTTCTCTATGGCAGTTTCGGTGTCTTATCTTCTCTCCCTTTACCAAAGTGTTTTGGCACAATGATTTTATCACACTTTTAGACAGTTCAATGAACTTTGTTCTCTCTCATATTCCATCTTTTAATCCTGACGCAATAAAATTTTTCCTTTGGTTCTTCCCCCCCCCCCCCTTTTTTTTTTGGCGGGGGGGTTCCCCACAAACCTCCCCAAAAAAAAAAATTAATTTTTTTTTTTTTTGGGGCTTTTGAGTATGACTCTCTAACTTCTCTCTGCGTTTTGGCATTCCATCACAAACTTCCTTTATACTACACTCTTTAACTTCCTCTCTTTGAGACATCGTATCCTTCTGCTTACTTTTAAAAATCTCCCGATCGCTAATAAGTTCTTGCACTTCATCACCATGGGTTATTTCCCCTTCACCCACAGCTACAACATTCTTTTCTTCAGAACTTTGTATGTGATCGACTGCATCACCTCTCAATATCTCACCCTCTTCGTAAGTACGGTCTGCTTCATCAGACCACAGTGTATTTTCTTCCACTGATGTCTCTTGGACATCTGTTATTCCTGTGTCATTTTCAACATCTCTTAGTGGCTGTGTAGGGACGTTATCTTCTTTTCCTGTAACGCTTTCATCTTTAAACGAACGCTGGGACCCTCTCATCACATTCAGTGACGGCTCCGCGGTTGTCTTGACATCTTTATTACTGACGTCTAAGGATTGTGGCACTGACGGTTTCCCTCTGTAACATACTTCCACCTCCATACTCGCCATTCCAAAATTATGATTTGTCTGCTCAGATTCTTCTTGTGAATCTTCTTCAGCGTGCTCAGCGATGGGGACCAGCATACTTCTACCGTTATGCTCGACCTCTACTTTACGAGGCCCTCGACACGCGGTCGACTCCCATGCGAGGTCAGGCTGGGTCAATGGCAATGCGCCTTTGACGTTCCCAATGACCAAATCATATACAACTTCTGGCAGCACTGCTGCTGTTGTTCTACCCACGTAATAAGGGGTATCAACATCGATGTTTGCGAGAGGAGCTTCAATCACCGTACCGTCCAGCAATCTAATCTTCATGTTATCTCCCACATAACATCTCTTTGGTACGAACTTATCCCGTACCACCACCATATTACAACCGGTATCGCGGAGGGTTTTGACTTGGTAGCCATTCACCATCCCATACGTCACAGGTAGGTGCGACATTTCGTCATATTCCACCTTCACTACTTCATTCAGGAGACACGGCTCTTCACCCGAACTACTCAGGACTTTCTTGCCGCTATCAAACACTCCGGATGCTCCCGTGCTCTTTGTTTCTTCCTTCTGTTTTCCTGAATTGCTTTGTCCTCTACCACTGGTGTTGAAATAAGGAGGGGCTCTACAATCTCTTGCGAGATGTCCTCTCCTCTGACACTTAAAGCACGTGATCACCTCCCTTGGCTCACTGCTACTGCGACGATGACCCTGTCTGTCGCCACTCCCACTTCCGATCCTGCTTTCATTGTTGGTTGCTCTAGATGTATGTTGGTTGCCGTTTTTATGGTTACTATTCGTCGAGTAACCCCCGCCTTTCGATCTAAAATTATTGTTGCTATTGTGACCTTTGTCTGCGTGATTGTGATTTCGCGTGTGACTATTTGATACGAACTTTATACGATGTGCTTCCATATAACCTTCTGAACAAGTTATTATCTCTTCTGGTATTTTCTTTTTCGTTTCCCTTAGGTAAGTTGCGAGTTCTTTTGGAACAGTATTAGGTACTTATCGACTGAGAAAAACTCAATAAGGCCATCTGGTCATGTCATTGCTTAACATTTGTGCGGATATCCATTTCTTAAAAGCTTCGATTATTTCTGTAGATACACTAGGTTGTCTCTTCATGTCGGACTCATGGTCTTTGTACTTGGCCAAATACCCATTTCAGTAAGCCCGTATTTTTCCAATAATGCTCTCTTTTAAGCTTTCATAGTTCTTCAACTATTCAATCAGTCATATGGAATTACATTGAGCTTTTACTTTGTAAGAAACACCCTAAAACAAACGCTCGCTTTTCCATAGGGATGTCGTATCGCTTTTGGCCTGTTTTCAACATTAATATTGTATTCTTCTGATGGCCATTTTTCCGCTCATCTAGAATGGAAGCTTCAACTTGGTATTTGCTTAGCGTAGGAATTGCGTGACTGCTCTGCTGTGCTTCTGTGATGCTATCGCTGCCGTCAAGTTGACGCTGATTTATCATCCGCATCAAGCTTCATTGTTACATCCTCTACGCTCTGCTTCGTCTTGCATCTTTCTCCGCTCCAACTTAACTTCTCCGCCTCCATTAACTGTCTCTTCTTTCGGTTTCAAGCTTAGCTTTCTCCCTTTCGGCTTCAAGCTTGGCTTTCTCTCTTCGCTCTTCTGCCTCAAGCGCTAACTTCTTCTCTTCTAAAGCAGCAACTTCTCTCTGCTCGATCTCCGCTTCCTTCGCTCACTTTTGTTTCTCCAAATCAGCAGCAAATTTCTTTTCCTCCAAATCAGCAGCTACCTTATCTTTTAGTGCGGCAGCGAGTTCCTTACCCGAAAAACCAGCGGATTTGCACATCTCAATAAACTCGGCATTAGAAGAAGCCGTTTTTATAATTGTTGTATTGTAAACAAATTATAAAATACCGTTCGTAAACAAAGTCACTTTTTGACACACGAAACACGAATCACGTTTTCTACCAAAATTTTGAAATTTGGCTCACACTGATAGACCATGAAAACCAATTACAAATCGCAAAAATACAAATGTATTATAATATATAATATATATATATATAATATATATATATTATTTAATTATATTATATATATATATATAATTATATAATATAAGTATATAGAATATATATATATATATATATATATATATAGATATATATATATATTATATATATTTATATTATATATATAAATATATATATAATTATATACAATTATATAGTTTAACATAAACTATCGATTAAAATTTTTGCCAAAATCTTCGGGAAAGTAGTGTTTTCCCTCGAGAACACCAACCAAGTGGAAATCGAGAATTTTCGAAACCACTACTTTGCTTCGCTCAACTTTGAAAAATTTTACGCCCTATCTAACCGATAATAACAAATATATATATATATATATATATATTATATATATATATATATATATATATATATTATATATATATATATATATATATATATATATATATATATATATATATATATATATATATATATATATATATATACATAATTTTTATCACATAAATCATGCACTTTATTGTATAACACATAAACACATAAAAAATATATATATATTACCAAAATTATTCCAGTGTTCCTGTTTCCAAACAACTAATATTGTTGTAATAACAAAATTGCTATTTCACCAATATAAAAAAAAATGATATATGTTCAACTTCAATAAAACAAATCGTACGAATGACTGTATTGACAGTTAAAAAAAAAACACAATATCAACATATATCATATATCAACAATTGGGATATTTGTTGCAACACTTGAACATTAGTTCTGGCACAGGTCTTAGCAAAATTACAAACGAATGATCCTGCGCTCAAATATTCAACAAATAGCAAAATGAATTCACTACAAGCTGTTCATTGATAATGAAATACTGACTGAAGGGTTATATAATAGCATTACTAAACAGGAATACCCGGTACAACTGTAATGTGATTGGTTGAAAGATAATAAATTCGATGTCAAAACTTCTCTTCGAACTGTTAAACAAATCCTTTGGCCAGGCCCCCGTGACAATCCAATCAACTAACACCTTTTAGATTCTCAAACCTGTATTGTAACAGTATCCAGGCCTCCTGTTGAATGAGCTAACGGCCTGTGCAATATTGCAGTACAACTCTATACTTAAAACTCACCAACTTATTCCTTTGGAAACCCTTCAAGTGGAACAACGGTTTGACCGAGTTCGTTTACCTTATATGAAAACCGCTCAGTCAATATTATTTCTTATCAATGAACTCACCTGTTTAATGATCAATGTTCTGATCATGAAACCAATGTCTTTAAGACTTAGAATATTTAATACTTAAAAATTCAAATAAATAAGAAAGTAAAATATGTTTGGAAACACTCAAGGAAACTACGAAATAATTTTAGAAAATATTTTAATAAAAAAAAATAAATAAAAAGCGTGCTGTACTACAAGACTAGGTTTTATAAATTCACGAACATGTAGTCTAGATGTCCTTAGATATCTACATTACATGCGCATGAATATATATATACAACCACTAAATACCAAATATTTTTAAAAACAAAAAAAAAAAATTGTAAAAATGTACTGTTCTTATGAAATACGATTTTATAAATTCACGAACATGTAGTTAGATGTCCTTAGATATCTACATACATGCGCATAAAATATAGAATCACAGTACTATACCAATACTATATTATACAATGTCGGTAAATTAAAGAAGGACAGCTACTTCTATCTTTAAATTTATATAGATCCTTGAACATAAATATGTATCTATTAAAATTACATAGATATTTATGCGCGAAGAATTGGATATAAATATGTGAAACATATATTAATAAAAACTATAGACTGGTCGTTTAATAGAAATACAAAACTCTCACTTTGAAAATTTAAATGATTTAGCATTACATTAAGTAGTCGGATTTATACGTGTGCACCAAAATACTAACAAGAACAGCTGACTTATAAACACAGCTGTCACAACAAAGCAAAGAAAGAGTTGCCTATTAGTGAATTAAACAAATCTTTAATTAAACAAGAAAACTGTGACTTTGACAATTTAACCATATATTAAAAATAAATAAATATCAAACTGTTAAACGTTTTATATTTATTAGCACAAAATAATATTTGCAACACTTAAATCAAATATCAGTAATATAAGAGCTTACCTGCCAGTTATACCTAGCAACAATCGGACATAATGCACCTTGCAAAATTATAGTTTGCAGACGACACTTTGAGACCAGAATGCATAAAATATTCACAAAATATAAACACAAATTAATTTGAAAAACACTTCTTAAAATACCTTTATCTTTACTACAAAATAATTAGCAAAACTTTCCACATTGGAATTACCACAATATTATATTTTAAACATATAATACATTTACTTTGTAATAAAAATAATAAAACAATCACTAATTGGACACGAAATACACAGACACTAACAAAAATAAAATTGATCGGATATAAGGCGTCAACGGCTACCAACTAAATTATACATCTCAGATGGGCAACAACAAAAGCAAAAAGATCCCAAATATTCATAATTTTACTATTTATATAACTTCCAGTAGCTTAGCTTACGCTTTATTAACCAATCATAACTTTTAAAACAATAATTACAATGATGTATCCATTTATCAATTAATTTATGAAGATAAATATATACCAAATATTTAGTAAGTACGTAAGATTGGTATTTCTTGTAAAATTACACACCTTCTCAAGAAATATCAATTTTCGTTGAAAAACAAAAATATGAAAGACTAACAACATTGAAGATATTGCACTTCCTCACCTTATAAAATACATTTATTCAACTAACTAAAATATATTTATATATATAAAATCATTTATAAATATTTATTAAGACGTAGTATCCTTAACAAAAATGCTTAAAATACTAATAATTATAATAATTAATAATAATAATCAATAATTAATAATATAATAATATAATAATAATAATTAATAATAATAATAATTAATAATCAATCAACATTAATAAAGCTTTTGTCAATAATGGCCAATGATAACTTAGATTTCAAAATTAAGCTTTAAAAAACGAGTTTTCATTGGCTATTATTTACACTTAAAAATACAAACATATTTACACTATTTTCAACTGAGCCTTTGCAGCGTACATTCAATATATAACAAAAAAAAA
This sequence comes from Trachelipus rathkii, assembly GCA_015478945.1. Taxonomy (NCBI): domain Eukaryota; kingdom Metazoa; phylum Arthropoda; class Malacostraca; order Isopoda; family Trachelipodidae; genus Trachelipus; species Trachelipus rathkii. Next base: position 31,824 of record JABUQX010115478.1, on the reverse strand, counting down.
AATAGTATTGCAATAACAATACTTAGCCTTTACCTTAAAAATACATAAATGAAAGTCATGTTATACATTTCACATACCACTGCATTACACTTTATATATATATATATATATATATATATAGTTATATAATATATATATATATATATAATAAAGTATATAATAATATATATATAGTATATATATATATACTAATATTAACCTTTTATTGATATATTATATTAATAATATATAGTATAATTAATTAATATAAAATATATATATAAAATATATATTTAAATATATATATATATATATATTTAATATATATAAAATATTATATTATAATATATTATCTATAAATGTATATATATATATATATATAATTATAATATATATATATTAAATATATATATATAAATATATATATATATATATATATATATATATATATATATATATACATATATATATATATATATATATATATTATAATATATATATATATATATATATATATATGAACCAATAGCTTTTATATATATAGTAATGGAAACATCTGCATCCGCGAATGTGCAACATTCAATGTCCGCATCCGATGTTAAAAATAGATATTCGCATTCACATCCGCATCTGCGGATATTAAAAATTTGACATCCGATATATATATATATATATATATATATATATATATATATATATATGAGTATATGGCTTTATTGAGAGGGTTAGCAGAGTGAGTGCAAACTGGTACACCTCACGCTCTTCCTCGAGACTTCGCCCGAAAATTTTGCATGATTTTTACGATTTTTATGACCTCTGACCATTTTTTATGACAAATTAAGTACAAATCCTCTATGCTCCGGCCATTTCTTCCACCACATGCCTTCAACGCCTATCTCACGCCTTTCCATATGTCACTTGAACTTGGCTTTACAAGTGTTATTTCTCGCATTACTAACTTACTAACTCACTCTCTTTCCCATTCTATTATTCTGGAATTACTAATACTAGGAAGGTTTTCGTTTCAAATTACTAATACTTGGAAGATTTTCATTTCAAATTACTAAAACTAGGAAGATTTTCGTTTCAAATTACTAATTTCTGGGAAGATTTTCATTTCAAATTACTAATACTAGGAAGATTTTCGGTTCAAATTACTAATACTAGGAAGATTTCCATTTCAAATTACTATACTAGGAAGATTTTCGTTTCAAATTACTAATACTAGGAAGAATTTCATTTCAAATTACTAATACTAGGAAAATTTTTTCAAATACAATACTTAGGAGATTTCCAATTTTTAACAATACTAATACTAGGAAGATTTCGTCGTTTCAAATTACTAATACTAGGAAGAATTTCATTTCAAGTTACTAATACTAGGAAGATTTTCATTTCAAATAACTAATACTAGGAAGATTTTCGCTTCGAATTACAAATGCTAGGAAGATTTTCGTTTGAAATTACTAATACTAGGAAGATTTTCATTTCAAATTACTAATACTAGGAAGATTTTCGTTTAAAATTACTAATACTAGGAAGATTATCATTTCAAACAGTATTCCTGCTGAGGGTTTAAAACTGCATGTATTTTCAGTAAACATGTGCTTCACAAATATATTTCTTTTCAAATTAATTGAAAAATAATCCAAAATAAACTCAGAGGACTGATATTCAATCTACCTACAATTCTCCAAGCTATTTTCAGTCCTTTTTTTACCACATTACTCTAATATTTAAATACTCTTACGAAAATAGAGAAGAATTTAAATTAGATCTAAAAAATTGAATAGGAAATTACATTATCACTTAAGGGATCAAAATTTAGATATAAGAAATAAAATT
>JABUQX010115478.1:15000-17500 GCA_015478945.1 Trachelipus rathkii | reverse complement strand
AGAGCGCGGGCTCACTATCGACTTTACTAAACATCCGCGGCTTGCAAGTCTAACTCTGCATCCGGGAACACCACCTCTCTACTCTGCCCTAACCTTTTGCTTCCTGATCTGAGACCCAGATGCTAGGAATTCATTCCCTAACTCGTTTTAATTATTGTCCAACTATAACAATATTTCATAATTTTCCGTCTAAAGGCGTGGAGTATGTGCTATGATAACATAAAACACTCTTAACACGCTCGCTGAATCTCGAATCTCCTAATTTTGATGTTCTATGGCTTAAAATCTTTCTCCCTTCTACTACAATAATCTTGTGCTTCTGCTACTGCTCTCCTAACAGAACAGATTTTCACGCCTTTTTTGAATATCTTACTACTTCTCACGAGACTGTTATATCTTCTCATCCAAATACTGAGGTCTCTATTTAGGGGGATTCAATGTACATAAAACACTGAATGCTTGGGGCTCTCTCATACCGGATTAGGTGGGAGGCAGGCGAATCATTCAGCCATTTTCAACGTCTGGAGCAACTAATTAAAGAACCCACACCCACATTCCGGATCGTCCTAACCAATTCTTGACCACACTTTGACCTATGTTTACACTAGTCCTTCTCTGTCTTTAAAATTACAACAATTTTTCGCCTCCTTTTCTGTAAATCTGACCACAAACCTTTATATATCTTAATTTTAATACTTTCTCTCCAACAGCTCCATCCTGCCCTACTCGTTTTTTTCTGGCACTTTGATCGGGCCGATTGGGGGGCCTTGCATTGCTTCTACGCTAACTATATAATTGGAATGACTGCTTTGTCTCTGGTGACGCTTTCAGACTTCTGCCGAAATTTTTTTTTAAGGGTTTTGGGGGAAAAAAAGGGGGGGCTTTTTGGTTAATTTCGTGAATGGGATGAGCAGGTTCGATTTCCTTCTTCGACTAAATCTTTTCTCCTCAAAATCCATGTTCGATCGTATTTGTTCTCTGGCCATTCAGGCTAGAGACAGTTGCGTATCGGGCGTGGAAAAATTCTCGTTCTCCTATCACTCTTGCTAATTTTCATTCTGCTAGAAATCGTTGCAGGGATACTCTTCGACGAGCCAAGCGAGCTTTCATCAAACGGAAAGTGGGCTAACCTCCTTGGTTCTCCTACTGGCAAATCTTTCGCCTCTTGATTAAAATATCTGTATCTCCTTCAGTAAATCAGGCTTTCCTTCCTCTTATTCACTTTGATGGATTTTATAGCTAATTCTCCAACTGAAAAACGCGCCATCTCTTTCGGCCTCCTATTTTCCTCTTAACTCAACCCTGGGCTATTTCTGTCATTCCTCATCTCCTCCTTCTGCCTCTCAAGTGTCCTAGCCTTTTACCTGATGATTACATTTCAATCGGCGTGCTATGGGCTCTGAAATCTACGAACGTTAGGGAAGGCGGGTGGCCCGGATGGCATTCCTCCCCGTTTTTTGAAGGGTGCTTCCGTGCTGATACCGCCCCTCGTTCAACTATATTCTCTATGTTTCAATACTAACACTTTCCCTCAGTGTTGGAAGCACGCACATGTCCAACCGATTCTGAAAAAAGGTAGCCGCTCTGATCCTTCTTAACTATCGCCCTATAGCTCTCATGTGTATTCTATCTAAGATCTTTGAAACTCTTCTTCAACTCTCATTTCTTAGATTATCTGGGAATCTCATTCACTTCTTTCCGATCGCTTAGTATGGCTTTCGGCGCTCGAGGGTCTACTGGCGATATACTTTCCTATCTTACAGATTTATGGGTTTTCCGCCTTTAGGAACTACGGGGAGAACCTTGCTGGTGGAGCTTGACCATCCAAAGGCATTTGGTCCGGATATAGCTGGAGTCACTGCTCTCCAAGCTCCCTTCCTTTGGGTTTCCTCCTTCACTTTGCTTACTTATGTCTAGTTTTCTTTCAAATTGCTCAATGTCGGCTGTTGTTGATCAAATCGCTTCTTCTTCTTTTTCTGTTAATTGTGGTGTTCCTTAAGGTTCGTCTTACCTCCTACTTTATTCTTACTTTTCATAATGATCTTCTCACCTGGCACATCCAACTCTATCCACTCGTATGCCGCTGACTCGACCCTTCATTCTTTCAACTCATTTCAATTCTAGCTCCCTCTTTTACTTCTAGAATGCCTCTCGTCTTAATCTTTCCGATTCTATTCTCGCCTGATCTGGCATAGGATTCCTGGTGGGGTAACAGATACAATACAACACTAGATAGAATTAATTCTTTTAAAACTCAACTTCTACAAATCTCCTCTCTAAAACACCTTCCAACTTATCCTATCTCTTTCGACGGTTCTCTTCGTCTCTCCTGTAGACATATTAAACATTCCTTGGCCTTAAACAAACAAAAAAATTGTCTTTTGGAAAACCTCACATCACAACGGTTGCTAGGCGCGGCCTCAAAGAAACTGGGGTCTGTTAGACTGCGAGACTTTTTTTCCTCTCTCAGTTGCTTCAGCTATACAAGGGCCTCATCCGC
>JABUQX010115478.1:0-10000 GCA_015478945.1 Trachelipus rathkii | reverse complement strand
ATAAAATGAAAGAGTAAAATTTAGTAAAACAAGATGTTTAAAGCATATAAATACAAATAATGAAGTTGGTGTTAAGTTAGACATATATGCTATAATGATATAGGTGGAAGGGGCGTGAGTGGGGGAGCCGAGTGGTGGGGAGCCTAGAGGCTAAGAAGGCCAGAGGCCAGAGCTCCAAGCTCCAGAGCTCCAAGCCTCTAGAGCTTTTGATTATGTAAAAACTCAAATTTTCTGGCTCAAAGAACAACAAGCATAAATTCTGAATATCAATGAATTGTTTTAATACTTTTTTTTATTCTTTTTAAAAATCATATTTGAAACCATATATTATATTTTTTTCCTTTTTTTTTAGTTCAATTTTTAATTTTTATTTTTTTATTTTTTATTTTATTTTTTATATTTTTATTTTTATTATTTCTGTTGAGATAATCATTAAGAAGATGTATAAAAGTTGTACGTTATGAATATTTAAAATAACATTTTGGGTGGCCATACTCAAAAGGGTCTCCTCCGGTCATTTTACCATCGGGGATACCCTAAATACATTTGAAGGGCTGTATACGACTTTCGTTGTTCATTCATATTCAGATTTGGGGCCAGTACTCATCTGGCCATATGGTTATTTTATACCCCTGTTCGCATCTAAGAGTGCATCCTTAGAAGGGATGTATACCAAGTTTCAGCTTTAGCAATTTAGGTGTGGGGGTGCATGTCCCATGAGTGCCCATTCATTATCCTGTCTAGCACCATGGACTAATGAAGTGGATCCTAAGTTCAGCCTCTCTAACTCACATATCCAAGTTTTTAAAGGCTAGCATCCCCCTGGGGTTCTACATAATTAAACTGTTAGCATGTAACTTATTATAGGTTATCCCGAGTTTTATCGCTCTAGACCGTAGTATTCAGTTTAAGGGGCACTTCCCCCCTGGGGTCTCCACATATTAACACTGGTTTCAGATGAACTTATATGATTAGTGATAGATTTCATGCTCTATGAATTCAAGTTTTCGGGGATCTCCTTGTGGATCAGACACCGCATAGGGTACTTATAACCATCATATTTTCGGATCTACGGACTGCGTTAACGGCCATATATACACCAATATTGTGTTAAAACGACTGTATTAAATGGCTCTCGAGCGGGCACGCCACGGTGCGGAGCTATCTCAGAACACAATACTACTCTTTCTAGAAACTCACTCTGAATCTTCCCATTTCAGCAGTAACTAACTTCGATTTTTTATTGGGGGTGGGGTCCCTTCGGAGGACTCTGGGGACGTACATCGTATACATCGAGGTTTCCCTCCATCTTACCTCTCCAATTTTCACCTGATAGATAACTCTAAACAAATCGTGAGATTATTGGAGCATAGGTGAGCCGAGCCGAAGCTTAAAATCATTTCACTACATATATTAATAATATACTACATAGGAGTCGTGTGGGAGCCGGGAATGGACGTGGACCCGACCCTGGCGGGTGGATCGAAAACTGGAAGTGGGCAGAGCATGGGGCGGCGGGTGGGGGGGGGGGGGGTGGCGGTGTGATGCGGAACGCCAGCTGGTTGACCAGTGCGGCCGGTGCTGAATTCCGGAGTCGAGTCGGAGTCGCTGCGAGCACAAGGCTCAAAGATTGAGAAATTGTGCGTGATTCATATTTTTTTCGATGTAATATGATATAATAATAATAATTAAACGGTTGAAATTATTTGTTAAATCGGCGGGGGCTTGTATCATTATAATTTATAGTATTTAATTTAAATTTATTTTTTTATTTTATTTATTTTTAATATTTAATTGTATTTATTTATTTTTGAATTATTTATTTAATTTTTATTAATAAAAATAAATTAGAATACACCGAGAATAAGATCCGAGGAGCGTATATCAGTAAAAGCATTAGCGGGTGTTACTCGAACCCCCACTTGTCACTTATCAGCTTCAACGCTGATAAGAACCGCAAGCCCCATATCTAAAGTGTGGGCGGAGCTGTTCTAATTACTACTATAATGTATTATATATATACTATATATATATAGATAATATAATTATATTATAATAAATATATAATATTATATATAGTTATATATATTGATATATATATAATATTATATATAATATTATTATATATAATATTATATATATATATATAAATATATATTATATAGGATAAATCCAGTTCCTGGAAAAGGAAAATTCTCCTGATTGCTCAAAACTCGATTATCCTTTATGGCCAAGTTGACCACCTGAGAAATTAAAGTTGGGTCAGAGTTGGTAGGTTTTCTTTCTTCTTTTTTTTGAACCTCTTGAAAAGTTACTTAGAAGTGAGTGGCAAACGTTATGATAATAATCGTCAAAAGAAGGTTCCATTGGGTAAGTTATGATCGGGAGAATTTTGTAGAGCGTAAACATGAGGGTCGACAACAGCGCAGTGTCATGTATATTTAACTCAATTGCAGTCAGAGATGGCTGCCGTATTGGGGCCTTCACCATGTGAGTCGAGTAAGTTTCTGGATATATAAATCTTCGTAGCTAGACTGACTAGGAATCTCGGAGAGGTGGGGTAGGTATATTGCGTGCGTCGTATAATCGAGCGAGGTACTTCACGTACGAAACGATCCGATACATTGAGAGGATAGTGTGTCACTGTCAAGAAGATAAAGTGCGTTCAGATAACAAACTCAGCCGAATAAAGGGGTTCCAGGCTGGTTCGCGTCCAGTAGTAGCGCAACAAGGATTGAACGGTGCTCCAACTAGTAACGCTTTGCTGATACAGCGCCGGAAGGTTACACGACAGGGGAGTGGACCATACATGGCTTCCGACGCATTTACGTAGCATAATTACCGTACGGAGCATGCCATAAAGTGTCATGCACCAAGAATCGAGGCGCGACTGCATTGCCCGAGATAAACATCCATTGACGGTCCGACGATTGGGTTAAGGGCTCTTATACGACGAGTCAGAGGTGTTCAGTAAGCTCAGAAGGTGTGCTAGAGTCCAAGACCGACTGGAGAGTTCGCCAAGGCATGTGATTTCAGGTGACGCGTTTGCAGGTGAGTCGATTATAGTGGGAGGCATTCTTATGGGGCCTAGGGATGCACATCTTTTGATGAGGCACTCTTAAAGCAGTAGGTAATACAGAAATCCTCGGACTTTATTGTAGTGGCCATTGCCCTACACGGTGACTTTTCATCTAATGTATGAATGCAAGACACACAAGGTAAGGAGAAAGACTACATTAGAAGTTCAAATTAGGCGTGGAGTGGCATATAAATCCGGACTCAACTCAAATTCGAAAAGTTGTGGAATAATAGACGTCGGATCGCGCTTGCACCCCTCACGACCTCCCGGACCTGCGGCGAACTGAACGATTATGAGATCAATCACTGATGGGCATCGCGACAACTCATCGAGAGCATGCCCAGGGCGGTGTCAGCATATACGTGCAGAGGGGTATACACACTATAGAGGCAGATCAACACCCCCGGTACGTAGACCACATTGTGTTGCAACGAAAAAACCTCCGAACTCCTATGCGAGACCTTGGCTGCACTGCTCACACTCTTTTCCATAGGTTTGGGAAGGAACATGTTAGTATAGTGCAATAAAGTGTATTCGCGGCTCTTCACTTTCTACCTTACCTTCGCCAGGTACCTTGTGCGCGTAATTTTGATGAGTAGTTTATATAATATATATATTAATTAAGTATATATAATAATTATATAATATATATATTATATATATATATATAATATATATAATAAAACATCAAGATATTGTATTATAGTATATTCAGAAAGAAAAAATAAGCATTTAATAGTCTTATATATTCATATAATATATCTATAAAATTTTTTTAAAAAAAATTAATATATATATATAGATATTATAAATAATTATTATAATATAATACTATAATATAATATATACTAATATATATATATTGGGTAAACCATATTTGGGTTTAAAGCTAAAATGATAACAAAATGTTGTTTATATCTTATATATATTTATATATATATATATATTATTATAATATAAGTATACTATATACTAAATATACTGTGTATATACTGTTCGCTAATTTGCATGATTAGTAGTAATGTATTTTAATATTTAAATGAATTTACTCTTCAAAGTTTATTAAAGTGTTTTTAATATATTTTGTATTTCTTGATAATTTCGTATTACAGAATTTTTAATGTTTACAGATAAAATTAAATATTTATTTAACTTTCTCTTTGCAAAATACCATATATATGTACATATTATAATCGATATCTTATATATATATATTATATTCAAAATATTATATATTAATATATATATATATATAATATTATATAATATATATATATATATATATAAAATATAATTATAATATTATTATTATAAATATATTATATGATATAATATATATAATGTATATATAATATATATATATATATATAAAGTTATATATAATATATATATTATATATATAATATATATTTATAGTATATATAAATTTCCAATATTGCAACATTTTTTTTGAATGAACGAGAAAGTGACTTTCTTTCTTCCCTACATACGTATTTACATTTTATTTGTTTATTTATTTTGCAAATAAATAGGGGTATGTTTGCCTAGCTATAAATATAAGGATTTAATAAAGAAAAGTTATAGTATATATATATATATATTATTATTTAATATTATTAAGTATATATATATATATTATATTATATATATAATATATATATATATTATAATATATATTAAATATGTATATATATAGTATATATATAATATTATATATATAATTATTATATATAGAAGGCATCTTTTAACCAAATATAGGCAAGAATACAGGATGTAGGTTGTCCAACCAGTGTAACCAAAGTTGTGCAGCCTCATTAAGCCTACGAAGTGGATCTCGTGAGATAAACATTCAGATTAACTAAATCATATTAAGAATGTATTCGGAAGAAAGCTGAGAGAATTTTATTATCAAAAAGAATAGATTAAAAAATAGTATTATTAGTCTATAAATCTTAATTACAAATAAATTTAAATACAAATAATCAAATAGAATAAAATATGTGAAATAATTAATGATCCTTAATTTTTGCTTCTTTAAATAATTCCTTCAGATTTCTTCATCTTTTAAATTATCAAGATACTATGGTGTAATCTTGTACTTTGTTTTTTTTTTCTCTTTTATCTTTGCGATCTCCTATTTCTCTTCCAATATTGGCTGTTATCCAAGACCAACTTATCTCACAAGTCTGTATATATATATGATATATTATATATATAAAATTATATATAAAATATATATTTAATATATATTTATATATATATATATGATATAATACCATTATATTATAATTAATAATATATAATATATAATATATATAATATATATATTATTATATAATATTATTTATATAATATAATATATATATATATATAATATATATTATATATATATATATATTATAGTTAATATATATAATTTTATATAAAGACCTAAAATAGGGAAATTTTTTATAATATAATTTTTAGATCGATATATTTACAACTGCTTTAATTCCAAAAATAAATGTGTACATTCAAAATGAACCGATTTTGTTTTTAACCGAGAATAAATCTGTTCAGACGCCACCTCCATGCAGAAAGTTCTTAACAGCACCACTAATATCTCTTCAATAACTCATATTAAGTGTCGCTTGAAAGGAGTTACGCTCTAAAACTGCTCATAATTTGTATTCCAACTGATTAGGATGGAGAGCAGGCAGGCATGGGGGGGCGGAAGCGCATCATCATTGAAAAGATTCTTATGCTTAAACACTGAGCTTAAACTTGAATAGAATTGCTTATGTGCGCCGGAATCTTGTTGAGAAGTTTGATTAAATTGTTCTGGCGGATATGACCTTGTAGTTTTACCACCCTTCAGAAAGGTTTGCTAGTACAACGGTATCGAGTGATTTATATGTGTACGAGTTCTGCTGCTTCATTAGATGACTACAACACTCTATTAGTTGATTGTTAAACATCTAAAAATGGTAAGATCTTTGTCCGTATAGAGAATTTTACGGTGGCTTCATGCAGCGTAATCGACTAACAGGAATTTTTATATCCTACTTTTCCTTATGGCACGTGAAGTAAATGTCCGGTGGGACTTTTGTATCTTCCCATATTAGTCTTCCCGACAATGCACAACAATGGAATCTTAGGTAACTGCCATTCACGTGTACATCTTTGCTTACGAAGAGATTCTGCTCAATTCGTAGCTAATTCAGTTTGACTAGGCCATTTGCTGTCACAACAGAAGTTACATACAGAACTTATGACGATCTCAACATCATCATGCTCGTATAATTTTTGAACATCGCATCAACGGATAATCCTAATCTGCATGAGAGTCTTGATAATTTTTACCCTTTTCTATGCACACACTAACGCTACAATTATTTTATACACGATTTTTTTCTTCACCCCTTCCTTATCAGTAACATTCCAACCGACAAAAAAAAAAAAAAACTATCCTAGTTTAAGTTGAATGCTCAGATTTGACACGATAAGTAGGTATGAACATTGGATATACTAATTCCTAAGGGTATGAACTTCAATTTTAAGTTTTTTCTTGAGTTTGGTAATATAATATAATAATATATATATATATATATATAAATATTATTTAAATTATTAATAAAAATTAAAAATAATAATATAAAAAAAAATATTTATATATTTATATATATATGATATATATATAGTATATAATACTATATATATTATATATATATATAGTATAATAGTAGTAATGAGGCCGCTTCGCGAGACCTTCGGTATGAAGGAAAAGATATTATCATCCTTAATTGGAGGATTGACACGAAGGTCTGTAATCCGGACAAACAGACAACGAAGTTTGTCTTGGTTTCTTCTTGATCTGTGTTGTTTGTATTATATTATTTATTATTCATTATTATATATTATATATTATTATTATTATTATTATTATGTATTATATATTATTGATTTATTATTATTTTGATTATTATATTTTATTATTTTAAATATTATTATTATTATATTATGTGAAGAAATGTGAGTCACGAGTGATACAATTCGAGTGTCTTGTGCTCAACCGCTACGCTACGACTCCGACCAGGCTCCGGCTTCGACTCGCGACTCTGCACGCTTCTGAGTTTTTTATTATATATATTATTATTATATTTTATTATTATTATTATTAGTATTATTATTTTTATTATTATTACATTGTAGATGGTTATTATATTTTTATTCTATTCTTCTATTTATTATAGATTTATGTAAAATTAAGTTAGTAGTAGTAGTAGAGTAGTGTTGTAGAGTAGTTAGAGTAAATGGGTTAGAAAGGTGGGAGGGGTATGATGTGAATATCCTTGGTTGTATACTTATGTACATCCACGGCCGGGGGGACCCACCTCTCACTTAAAATCAATATGTTATATAGGCTGAATTTGTTGAGAGATCTTTTATGATTTCTAGAAATCAGTTGATTATTGTAATCTGAGGAGTTGGCTCCGGCTCCGGTCTTGGAGCCACTGCGGTGCTTAGTTAATAAATCGTATACAAATGTTGGGTGTCTATGATGTGGTATCGAGGTCGTAGAGTTCGAAGATGATGGTTTAAGACGTAAGGGTTAGGATCCAGAAGGGATCGCCAAAATATTAAGTATGATGTAAAGCTTGAAATTGAGTATACATGTCTTTTAGTTGTATATTAATATACAGGTAAAATGACCGATTACAATTTGGAGCACCCTAATCTGAAATATGTGCGTAGAAATGATGATAACTCGTAAATACACTTCTTAGGATGTATCTTAGATGCCGAGTAAATAACTGGGTGCCAGAATGGGGTAATCACCCAAAATCTGCAATGTTGACATGAAAACGAAATTGATATACCAGCTTTTTAGGTTTGTGATCTTAGATGTAAACGGGGGTAAATGAACTGATTTGACCATTGGGAGAGCCCCAATCTGAATATTGGGCGTAGACTGATGAAACTTGGTATTACACCTGCTGAGGATGTATCGTTAGATGCCCACGAGGTAAAATGACGTGGGTGTCAATGGGTTACTCACCCCAATCTGAATATTGACATATGAACAACGAAACTGAATACCAGCTTTTTAGGTTATTCGATGTTCCGGGTAAATGACCAATTTGGCCAAATTTTGAGGAACCGCCCCAATCTGAATTTGACCTAGAAGATAAACTCAGTATAATACACCTTTCATAAAGGGTACATATCGTATACGGGGTAAGATAGCTGTACACATCCCAAAGGGGGTCACCAGCCCACAAAACTGAAATATGGGCCTTGACCAAAGCGAGCAGTAATTGGGTGCCTTAATATAGCTATAAAAAGAAGAAAAATATATTGAGAAATAGAGGGACCAAGAATATAAAAATAAATTACCCTTCAATTAATGCTACCTTTTCTTAGTCTTTTATCTTATACTTATTCATTTACGTTTTTACACCCTCAAAGGCTAAGATACAATCAAAGCGATCATCCACCAGCATCATCCCTCCCTGACTCTGATGTCTATGACTATTGATTAAGGTCACATTTGAGTATCATTTTTGATAAACATAACTAAAATCAATTCTTATACAGCATCACGAGGATGCGTGGACGTGGATATGGTTGCGATTATTGACAATGATACAGATACCCTATGATACAGGAATATTCGAATGACAAACTCAAACATTTACAAAGAAAAACTTTACGTATACATCCACACTTACAAGTAAGTAACAACTAGCATACAACGTAAACATATTCAGCTATTTAATAAGCATATTCTAACAAAACGAGTTAATATTACCGTAAATGGTAATACATGAACTAAATTTAGTTATAACATGGTTCGTTATCCATGCTTATTCCCATATGATACTTAACTAAAAGTTTACACATCAGAAACTACTTGACGTACATTAATCAAAAAAAAAATTAGAAAGAGAAACCTAACACAATCTTAAGCAGAAATAAGCAGTCAACATTAACAGTTAGAAACAGTAACAACAGTAAAGTAACTAATATAGCTTACAAAGACGTACCTATTCACACTTTTTCAAGATATCTCTAACATCTTAAAGTAACCTACAACTGTTTCAAATCTTACCAAAATTTAAATAACATTGAAGGATTTTAAAAAAATCACAAATATACTTTAAAAAAAACGTATTCAACATTAATAACTAAAAAGTGCACAAACATATTTAAGGTAACAAAGTACAAAACATATTTACAGTAACTTCAAAATACACAAAAATATATAAAGTTAATAAACATTTAACAGATTTCCACTTCACACAGTAAGCACTAAAAGGTATGAAACGTACTAATTTCTTTTTCAAGGCATCATCTATAACATATCAGTAATTCTACACTGACACATAAGATTTAACTAAAATTTCTTCAAACCGAATTGGTAATTATACTGACAAGATATACGCTAACATAATAAATTTCCACACCCATAGAATAACATAGAATAATAGAACTAAGAAAATATGTACAAAGACCAAACTAACACAACTTACATACGAATAAACAATCGTCCAACAAGCTTTCTCATCTTACACACACTAGTTCGCTTATATATTAACATAAATTTTTCATATTAATATACCAACATAGCATCATGTGAACTAGGAAAATAATGTAAACGAAAAACTAACACATATTACGCCTAAATAGTACTGTAACATTGAACAAGTATTCACATTAATCTAGTGAACCACTACTTTACAGTAAAACGTAACCTATTATACTTTTTCCAAGCATATTTCTAAATATTAGTTAATCTTACATGTTAACAGGATTTTAAAAAAATGTTTTTTAAAACAATTTCCCGCTTTTTTCTGCCCTAAGAGTAAAGAAACTAAAAGTTCAGTTTCGAGAATAAATTTTTTAGATTATTTCATCTTCAGAAAAACACTCTAACATGAA
>JABUQX010115477.1:0-32670 GCA_015478945.1 Trachelipus rathkii | reverse complement strand
ATAACTTCATATATATATATATATATATATATATATATATATATATATATATATATATATATATATATATATATATATATATATATATATATATATATATATATATATATATATATATATATATATATCAGGGGAGTGAGAAAAAAGGACTGAAAATGGAGCACGTTCAGACAGCATTTTACGGGATCATTCTTGGTTACTTTTTGTCGATCGTCTCGTTTATATTGGAAATAATTTTCCACAATATAAAATAATTTTTTTAATATTGTTTTGTTTTTTTGCAATTATATTATAATAAATTAATTAATACAATAAATAATTAAAATAAAAATTTAATATGATTTAACAAATAGTAAAATATAAAATAGTGCATTACGCAAAGAATTATTTGGCAAATAATAAAATATGTGATATAGTAAATTTCAAATATCGTTAAAAAAGTTAATAGAGCAAGAAACGTTATAAATAAAGTGAAGTTATAAATAAATATGCTTTCATCAAACAAATATACTGTATAATTACAACAATAATATTTAAGACTATATACAATAAATTAACATATGCATAAATAAGTACGTATTCGAGTTTATAAAAATAACTAATACACTATAATATGTAACCTACAATATATAATTTATAACAACATATTACTTGTAATAAAATATAGGCAGTAGAAAATTAAGGGTAAATATAAATATTAAAAGTATGTAGATAGAAGTATATTTGGAATAGGGAAAAAATTCTTAAAATAGTTGAAATACAATTCAGAGGAGACCTCGCTGCAGGTCTATTCCCGAGGCAGAAGCTTCGATATCAATAGATCGTTCCCAAATTAAACACAGCTGTCAAACAACCTACTAGCCAACCCTCTGATAGCTTACAAGATTATTCCAGCTCTTTCGAATCCATACCAATTCTTCTTTCGAGTTTTCTAACTAAACACTCCATAAAGTATTCCATACCCTACCGGATGAAACGTATGCTAGTTCCCAAATAAAGCTTGATGTACCGATCTCCTCTCCTTCTAACGCTTCAAGCGCTTCTGAGAAGGGTGAATGGGAAACTTTTCAAAGCAAACACCGCAAGCGCTACAAGCGTTCTGCTGCAGTTAGCATCATGAAAGGGGAACCCAGAGGTCTGCCATCTTAACTCCGATTGTCCCGCCCTCCAAGGTCACCCACCTGATGGTTCATTGAAAAAACCTCAAGCACTTCTTGAACGTAGACTAAAACTAGCCTTTGAGAACATTTCAAATGGGATAACTCCCATTGCTTCCACTTCTCTCCCGCTAAAACTTCAGCAGTACTATTTCGGAAAAAAATTGAATTTAAGAGCTTGTCACCTTCTTCTCCCAAACCTTAACTTATATGGTTGATCTATCCCTGTAACTTCGCGGTTCAGATCTCTAGGCCTTATTCTGGATGACCACCTGACATATACACCGCACATTAAACACCTGAAAACGACTTTTCATCGTGTGCTTGACCTGTTACGTTACCTCACCTCAAAATCTTGGGGCGCTGATGGAAAGTTGAACTCTCCAGATCGCTGTAATTCGATCAAGGTTATGCTATGGCTGCGTAGTATATGGTCAGGCCTCCTCAACTCTACTACACCGGTTAGAGCCTTCCGATCTTCCCCCTGTTGAATCTAACTTAAAGCCGATGTGATTCCGTTCTCTTTGTGCAGCTTACTTTCGATTTCAAACCCCAGTTCCACTTGCTCTGACATCGATTCTGCGAGAGATACCTTAGAATCCTCCTTAATGGCCATTTGCAAGCACCGTTGTAATATTCTTAACTTTTTCAACATTCACTTGGAAAATGTGCAGGTATTCATTCTTTTACGATGAAGGGTATACACCTTGGCTAATCCTTGGTCCAACCATTTGCCTGGTCCTAACCTAATCCAGTCATTCCGCCGCCTAGTTAAAGGCATCATTATTGTCTCACTCCACAGTTCACTGGGGATCTACTTTAGTATTTACTCCCCCTCATTTTTCAATTTTTGCTGCAGAATTAATGGCTACAATGATTGCCCATTTTCGAATTTTATTCCTTAACCTACACCACCCTTAAATCATTTATTTCGATTTGTTCAGTGCCCACCAGATGTTCAAAGCCTACTTCTCTAAAAATACTATAGTATCCGCTGTACACCAATTCTTCGGCTTCTCCACTCTCGCAAGAAACAAATTACACTTGGTTGGGTCCCCTCTCAAATATGGGTGACTAACAACGACATCGCTGACATAGAGACAGGAAGAGCCTCCTCCTCTTTCCGTAGCTGCTCTAGGATGAGATTCGGCAAGGTCGCTTTCCATCAATTGATTCTTATCCCGATCTCCGACAAGGCATCCAGTCTTACTGGCAGAAGTACTGGGAAAGTGATAAGCGAGGGGCTAAACTTAAAAATATAAAGCCGAATATTGATTAGTGGTCTTCCTCTCACCAACGAAATTTCTTGCAGGAGGTGATCTTCGCATGCCTTCGCATTGTCAATACCATTATTACTCACAGCCTCGGGATCCTCCCATGCTTGCAAATTTTGACATCGTTACATCTAGCAATCTATTCACCACAACTTCATTGATTTCCTTCAATTGGACTCCATTCGCAGTCGCCATTTTCCTACCCTATGGTCCATAATATATTCTAAAAGGCTATCCCATGTCTTGTCTGAATCGTCCCCTTTCAGCAGAAGACAACCTTTTCCTTTCTTCAGGAACTGAATATTCTGAACGATATTTCATATTTGACATGCTGACATAAAAGGAATGTTGTTGTTGTTGTTGTTGTTGTTGTTGTTGTTGTTGTTGTTGTTGTTGTTGTTGTTGTTGTTGTTGTTGTTGTTGTTGTTGTTGTTGTTATTAGGAATCATATATTTTTGAAATATATTAATAAAATAACTGAATATTCTGTTTGATATCTAAATATTTCTTTTTGACATTTATAAAAGCACTACTCTAGAACCCACCAATAGAGTCGGATTTCCAGCCTATCGTGGATTTCACTTCTTTGATAGGGTGGTGGTGTCCTGTACACATTCTCAATCAAACAATATATATATATATATATATATTCTCTCTCTCTCTCTCTCTCTCTCCTCTCCTCTCCTCTTTCTCTCTCTCTCTCTTTCTCTCTCCTCTTTCTCATCTTCTCTCCTCCTCTCTCCTCCTCCCTCCTCCTCTTTCTCCTCTTTCTTTCATGTATGTAAGAATTAGGTGTGTTAAAATAAATTCATAATATAATCAGATAAAGGTATATAAGATCTAAATGAATTGGGACAAATAATCGTATTCTCTCCTGGGTTCGAACCAACTTTCCTGCGTGCAAGCGTGCAAGAATCGAAATGTACATCATCATATCCACTATAGTGAAGCATCCTGGTGACCCAAAAGAGTCATCCCCAAGTGAAGCTCTTACGCGCCAATATTGCCAGTAGAACGATTATCACCATGTAAATATTTCATCCCATGTTCTTACAATTTATTTAAATAAATTAATATTGCTAAATAAATTCGTAATAGACGTAAAGATAAAAAATCTAAATAATTAGAATTCAAAGAAACTTGTCCTCGCAGAAATTTAAACCGCCGCTTCTGAGTGTGAGAATCGAAATTTCCATCGCCATAAACACTACACCATTCCAGTGACCCATAAAAGTCACGGAAAAAGTTATCTTGGATGATTGGTTGATAGAGATTATTAATTCTGAAACTTTAGTTTTAAAATAGTTATACAGTTTCTCATAAACAACATCTCTATAGTATCTCCCTTGAAGTAGTGAGTATATAAAGACCGCTTCTTCCATCAGTCGTGCAAAGTTGAGAACTTAAACAACAGAAAACGGAAGATGGGTCATTACTACCATTATTGAAAATTTACTATTCATTCTTTGTATTTTTCGTTTTTAGTGTTCCATATCTTTGTATTTTCTTCATTCTTGAAGCTGGTATTGGAAATCCATTCCCTTTTAACTCGCTTTCTTTTCTACCTTTTCCTTATGTTTGCTGCTTAGATGGTTTCTTAACACAGATGTCGCTCTTTCTTTCTGAGAATAATTACGATTGCAAAGTGTACACTTTGCGATGTTATTGGATACAATATCGAAGTAATCACAAACCAACCTGTATGGATATCAATATCGAAGTAATCACAAACCAACCTGTATGAGGATGTCATTGCTAAGTAGCTTAAACATTTGATTTTAAGAGTATATACACACACGTGCAAACTGTCACTATTGATAGACTTCGAGTTTGAATCAAATTACTGCCACAATTTCCAGACGATATTAGTCAACTAATGTTGGTTAATAATCAGAAAAGTTGCTACATTTTATAAGAAATCCCATTATACGGTTTTATATGCGCATTCTCATATGTCCAAGTGTGAAGACGAATAATCTAGTTTTACTATTTACGAGTGCCAATGTGAATTATAATTTTTTTTTTATTTATTTAATTTAATATCTGAAAAAACAAAAGAGCATGTCAATATTCCTATTCGCGAATGCGGATGCTAATATTTGGTTCATCTCATATATTATTATATATATATATATATATATATATATATATATATATATATATATATATATATATATATATATATATATATATATATATAATATATATATATATATATATTATTATATATATATATAGATATATCTCCACTTCTCACCAAGCGCCTCCGTATAGGGTCATCACCTGTCGTTTGCAATGCTTCTCCACAGGACCCTCTCTTCGTACAGCCGATGTTCCTCCACCTGATCCAGCGTCCAACCCCTCTTCGCCACCGCCGCCGCCACTCCATCCTTCCATCTTTTCCTTGGTCGTCCGGCCGGTCTTCCACCTGCAGGCTGCCATGCATAAAATCTAGCCGGGCGTATCTCTATTCTCATTCATTCTAAGCATGTGTCCATACCATCTCAGTTCTTGTTGTCTCTCAATCATATCCTCCACCGCCTCGACCCCCAACTCCTCTCTTATCTCAGCATTCCGCTTCTTCTCTCTCTTCTGGTCACCCCTACTATCAACCTCAACACCATCATCTTCCGCCCCACGATCTTACTCCTCTGTTCTAGGTGTAAAGCTGTCCACGACTCCGGACCCCAAACAAACAGAAACCGGCTCCAGAATCGTGTAAACATCAGCGTTTTTAACCTGTCTCGTCAATGTCTGTTTCTCAGCCAAAGGAATTACAACTGCACCCACTCTCTAGATAGTCTTATTCTTTCCTCTATTTCACCCTCCATCATTCACAGCTGTTTACCGTAACTCCCAAACACTTAAAGTTCGCATCTTTTATTCTTTCCCCACCGATCTCTATGTTTAAAGTTCTCTCCTTTCCCAGCTATCCCAACATCCTCTCATATTCATCCTCATCCCGTCCGTCGAGCTAACTCCTCCCATCTGAGATTCAGTTTACTCGTTCTGCAACGTCTCCCCTGTCTCTTGGCCAACTAGAGCAATATCTTCCGCATACGCCTTACAACAATCTCCTCCGCCTCCACCCATCCCTCGCATACCAGCTTGCCAGATACAGGATGAACAACAACGGTGACAACACTCCTCCCTGTCTGACACCTGGTTTCACACCAAACCATTGTCCATATCCCATACGCTGTACCTAACGGACTTTCACATTACTGGTGTAAAGTCCCTTATCACGCTAATCCAACTTGGGTTCTTATCTGATTAGTCCAGGCGATCTTCGAGTGTCTCCCAAAGTTTACCCTAGGTACACTGTCAAATGCTTTTTAAATCCACAAAAGCCATATACATTTCCTTATCCCACTCCCAGCTCTTCTCTATCATTCATCTTCAGAGAATGATCAGACCGCTGTTTCCTCGTCCGAGCCTTGAAATCCTACTGCGCACTCATTCAGCTTGTCCCTCGACTCACCGTCCTAAGCCTTTTTCTCCAATATCCTATTCATATAACTTCGTATGCATCGCGGCAGCAACGAATATGCCCTATAATTGGAACAGTCGCCCCAATCTCCCTTTTTAAACACCGGGCATACTATCGCCCTACCCCAATCCGCAGGTACTCTCTCCACTCTCCAGAAATCGTTAAACATCTTCAACATCCATCGCATGACCTCCTCACATCGCATTGTCTCCACCGGCAGCCCATCGCATCCTGGGCTCTTTCCATTTTTTTCATATTCCCCATTGCCATCTCCAACTCTTCCATTATTATCGCACCCTCATCCACGTTTATTCGGATCTGTTCCTCTCTGCCTTCCGGAAGGTTTATAGTCAAATAAATATGTATTATTATAACTCTGAAAAGCTCTCCCCACCTATCACGATCTCATCAGGGTCAGCACTTCCTCAGCCTCACCCCCTTATCCTTACTGAGTGTGCAACAGTCGATTCCTGTCCTCGTAGGTTTTTGCCATGTTATATATTAATTCTTATATTAATATATATATATATATAATATATTATATATAATATATATATAAGTATATATACTATATATATATATATATATATATATATATTATAATATAATAAAATATATATAATACTGTATATATATTATAAATAATATATTATATATACATTATATATATTCCAAAGTTCTTAGAAAAATAAGGGAATAATTTTAAATTTATGAAAATAGAAAAAGACAAACTTTCTTTATTCAATGGTGAATTTTCAAATAAATTTAAAATTAATATTAACAAAAAGTAAAAAAAATGCTATGATATTTTTGGAGCTTCACACTAGCTTTTAAAAAGTAAGCTCTATACAAATTTATTTCAGTTAAATTTGATTGCATCTACGTAAAGTTTGTAGAGCTAATTTTTGACGCTATCAATTTTTTTTTATTTAAGTTAACGAATACCGTAGGGTGAGATACACGTTGCCCCCATGCATGGCAGACCGACTGCCCGCGGACTACCGCGGGCTTTCGGCAACACCGGTGCCTAAATTAAAAATTAATTCTTTTTTGCGAACAACAATGTAAAGAGCTCACTCGTTAGCGCTAGGGTAAGCTGTAAAATTTGTCTTATATGTGAATTGTTTACCTCACGATCCGTAAAAATTCCCTCACCTTTAAACTGTGTTCGTAGAAAATTTGCCATGGACCCTATATATTTATAATATACGATCATATATATATATATATATAATATATAAATATATTATAATACTATAATTATCATATATATATATATATATAATTATATATTATTTATTATATATATATATTATATAGAATATATATATATATATATATAGTAATACTATATAATACTATATTATATAATATATATATATAAATATATTATCACTATATATATATATATATATATATATAATAGACCTACTATTATATATAATATATATTACTATATTATATATATATTTTATATATATTTATATATATCTATATATATATATAGTATATATATATATGTAATATATATAATTATGATCAAATAATATATACTAGTATATAATATATATATATATATATATACTACTTATATATATAATATATATATATATATATATATATTATAATTATAGTTAGGGGCAAAAGTTATTTCTGTTCAGTAGAACAGAACAGATAGAAATTTCAGCGGGAATCGACTCGCGCTTTTATCGCTTACTAGTTTATGTTTTGAATTACTTATTATATATATAATATATATACATAGTATATATATATAATCTATATATATAAGTATATATATACTATATATATATATACTATATATATATATATATATGTTAAAGTCGTTTTATGATTTAAAACTAACGAACACCCTAGGAGTAGACCGCATCAGAATCAGTTGTCTGGGGTCTCTCGGGTCTCTAGGTAGACGACTGGAGGGACTTCGTCCCCCCCTCCCTCCCCCGATCGCTTGAGCCAACTAAAAACATATAATCTTCCAAGTAGGCGGCTCGAGCCAAAGGGGACAGAGGGGAACGAGTTCCCTCCGTCGTGCCACCTAGATGAGCGAGAGACCCGACAACCTGATATCAATGCCGATCTAAACTAGGGTGTTGCGTTAGGTTTTAAATTCATAAACCGACTTTTTATATATATATATATATATATATAGTTATATATTATATAATATATATATATTATATATATATATATATAATAATATATAATATATATATATAATATATATATATATACTATATATATATATATATTCAAACACTAACTGCGTACGCAAAAAAAGCGCGAGTCGATCCCGCAGAATTTTCTACTGTTTCTACTTGAACAGAAACTGGACTTTTTGCCCATACTTATATACTATACTATTATATTATCTATATATATATAATATATTATAGTATATATATATATATACTATATATATATATATATATGAGATGTTCCAACGCGCGCTGTCTATCCCGGTATACTATATGACCACAGACGGACGTACACATGCAGCGCACGCTCTGTCTTCAACGCGCGCAGCAGCGCGCGATCTAGAAGGTTCCTCGTGAAGGCTGCGCGCTTAGCAGGGCGTCTCCTGATTTTCTTTTATTTGGTAATTTGGACTGACACATGTTGTCCAGTTATTAGCGCTGCTATACAATTTTATGTACATTTTTTATACTCTACATAGTAATTGGAGTAATAAATAAACTACCTTAAGCTGGACATACGAGTTTATTCTTCCTGTCGCGAAATGCCCGTGCATCCCTCACATAGTAGTTCTGACTAGGTGCTAGGTCATCCTGAAGTATTTTCAGTTACTCGTCAAAGGATGCAATCGACATCCTAAATTAATTAAAAAACTTGACCTCATGTTTTCCTAGATTTGGCTGCAGATTTCAAAACAACCATGAGTCATCTGTCATAGTAAAATCGACATGTACTCCTTGTATGTCTGCACTTCCATCGCTTCGTTCCTAATACCTACGGTTGATCTCGCAACACCAAAGACATGCTGCCCTCTTCAACTTCCTGATGCCTTATACTGGAGACAACCGCGGTTTCAACGCCAATGTGTTACCCGGTGGGTTCCGTAGAGCGCTTTTGTTACGCCGTTTACAAACGCCATCATGTGTACGTAGCCTTAGCTACAACCCCAATAGAAGGAGCACAAAAGTTGCCAAAAGCTGCTTTTATTTTCTCATGCACCAGAAAATTTTTATTCTCTTTTTTTTTTTTAAGGGCTCGAGCCGACGGTGGGACAAAGGGAGGGGGACGAAGCTCCCCCCGTCGTCCACCGGGAGGCCGACAGACCCTGACTCTTTCCATCTTATTGCGATTTAATCTTGGGTTTTCCTTTGCGTTTAAAACAAAAGAATTTTTTTTGGCAACTCTGACGCTCTATTGCAATTTGAAATTAATCGAAAAAAATCGATTAATCGTTCGTTCGTATTATATCGGGTTAACATTTTTTAAAGGACCAAATTCCAATAATTAATATACTATATATATATATATACTATATATATATATCATATATATATATATATATATAATATATATATATATTATATAGTATATATATATATACTTATATAATATATATATATATATATATATATACTATATATAATATATTATATATATAATATATATATATAAATTATAATAGATATATATATATAATTATATATAGTATATAAATAATATACTATATATAATATATATATATATATACTATATATATATATATATATATATATATATATATATATATATAATATTATATATTATTATATATATTATATATAAATATAATATATATATATATAATATATCATATATAATAATAATATATATATATTATATATATATATACTATATATATATAATATATTATTAGTAATATATATATATGATATATTTAGGAACTTCTCCTTTAAAGGGAGTTAACCGATATATATCGGACGAACAATGTAATCGATTGTTTTTTCATTATTTCAAGGCAATTGCGAAAAGGTTGCCAATAACAGCTTTCTTTTTTTTAAACTAAAGGAATACCAAAGATTAAATAGCAAGATGGAAAGAGTCACGGTCTCTCGGCCTCAGCGGGGACGACGGGGGCGGACTTCGTCCCCCCTTCGGTCCTCCGTCGGCTTAAGAAATTAAAAACTATATAAAAAAATAAATAAAAACATTACATAAAAATTAACATTGATAAAATAAAGCAACATGTGGCAACTATTCCGGTCGTTCTATTGGAGTTGTTAGCTACACGTAACACTGCGGGCTGCACGAGTGAGGTTTATGCGAGTTTGCAGATATCGTGATTTTTATGAACTTCCTTTTAAATGTGGTGAGTGCCCTATATATATATATATATATATATATATATATATTATATATATATATATATATATATATATATATATATATATATAATATATATAATTATTATATAATATATATAAATAATATACTATACATATATTATATATTAGCTAGCATTTAGATTAGGGCTACTGTATTAAAACTGGTATACTACATAAAAACTTGAATGCATTTTTTGAAAGTCAGCGTACATTTTAATGCAGTAAGCAAAAAAATATTTTTTTGATAATTGTTAATGTTTAATAAATAACTACAAAGAAATTTTAGAATAACATCTTATGTTGAAAAGCCTTAAGTTTGGATCGCGTTACCCATAAAAAAAAAAAAGTTTTCGTTATATCTTTTCAATATTTTAAGGGTAGCTTATTATCTTCATAAATCCTCTCTCCTCCCTCATAAGCTGAAAACCCCCGTTTATTAAAAATTATTTCACCAGGACTCGCGGATCAGGGATAAGGGGGGCTACGGGGGGCAGAGTCCCCCAGTTGAATAACCTTGTGTTCCATGCATTTACTTTAATAAAAAATAAAAAAATAATCATTCCATCTCAAGGAAGTCGCAATTTTTTAAGATTGTCTGCCGAGTTCTAATCATTGAGGGGACTCATTTCAGAAAATTTGCACGGAAGGCAAAATTGGTCCTTCATTTCAAAACAAAATTTATTATCTTTATTTTTCTTTTTAGTGCATTTTTTTTATTTCTTCTTCATTTTCCTGCATTAAAATGTACGCTGATTTCAAAAAATGTATTCCGTTTTTATGTAGATATCATAATTTTTAGATACAGGGGGGCCCTAATCTAAAGTCGTTGGACATCTATATCGCATATATATATATTATATATAATATATATATAATATAATATATATATACATATACTCAGATAACTATATAGTATATATATACTATATATACGTATTATATATATATATCATATTAAATATATATAGCAAAAGTCCAGCTTCTGTTCAGTAGGAAATCAGAACAGTAGAAAATTCTGCGGGATCGACTCGCGCTTTTTCGCGTACCAGCTATGTTCTCATATATATATAATATAGTATATATATATATATATATATATAAAATAATATTTCTATACTACTATATATATGAGTTATACTATATATATATATACTATATATATATATATATTATTATATATATAATATATATATATGTATATATATATATATATATAGATACTACAATATTTAGTCTTAACTATGATTTAAATCTAACGAACACCCCAGAGGAGAAAGCCTAGATATCTCAGTTCTCGGGGTCTCTCGGCCTCTAGGTGGACGACAGGGGAACTTCCTCCCCCTTCTGTACCCTATCGATCGAGCCCCCTTAAACAACAGTATATTTCCAATAGGGGGTTCGAGCTGATGAGGGGACAGGGGGGGAAGAAGTCCCCCCCGTCATCCACCTAGAAGCCAGAGACACCGACAACTGATATCTATTCGGTCTACTCTAGGGTGTTCGTTAGTTTTAAATCATAAAAACGACTTATAATATATATATAGTATATATATATATATATATATATATATATATATAATATAAATATCCTGTATATATATAAAACGATATATATATAATATATTATATATATATATATATGTATATATATATATATATATATATATAGTATATTATATAATATATATATATATATATATAATATATATATATATATATAATATATTATATAATATATATATATACTATATATATATATATATATAATATGATAATATATATGGTCAGCGTCCCGAAAGCAACATGCATTGTATTCCTTTAGTTAAAAACTGTTTTAGATGTTAGTTTAGTTCGCTTAAGGAAATTTCAACTGTTTAAGTGAATCTGCGTGGATAATAAAAAAACACTTAGTCTTGTGATGAAGTTTTGTCAGAGTAACATGTGCTTCCTTTAACGTATTGAAAATGCAGTATTGTTAAATGAAAATGATATCGAATTATTACCCTATTTACAATTAAAAGGTTTAATACCTAAATAAAAAGAATGTCATAAAATAAGTTAAAAAAATTGTTAATTATTAAGGAGTAAAAGACATAGTTCATGATTCAGTTGTCCGTAAATGTTAATTGCTGTATGAATCTGCCAATAGATTTCTTTTAATAATATTAAAATTCATTACTTATCATTTTTCCAATTGTTTGGCTATTTCTGTAGCGAATGTTCCCGTCCGTCCAGTGTGCTAAAGTACTAAATTAAGTAAAAGTGCATAGTAGTAGATTACTATAATTTTTCTCGTATGGGTTTGTGTCAGTGATATTTTAAATTCAAACATCAAACTGGGGCGGGGAAAAACAAGAGTTTAGCAAATGATGAACCGTATTGGAAAAGGAAATAATATAATAAAGGACGTTTAGTACAAGGACAGTGGGTTGTAGGAGGTATTGAAAGAAGTTCCAAGAAATGTTTTTTAGTGCCAGTTGTAAATAAAAATAGTGAAACTTTACGTAAAATTCTTAAAGAATATGTAACCCCTGGCACAACTGTAATTACAGATGAATGGAGGGGATATAGATATTTGAATGAGTTGGACCTAATTCACCTAAAAGTGAATCATTCGTTACATTTCGTAGATCCCGAAACTAAAGCCCATGCAAACACAATAGAGAGTGAGTGGGGAAAAATTAAAAGAAAACTTCCAAGAGCAGGACGTTATAGGAATCATTTCCTTTCGTATTTATGCACGTACCTTTGGAAGAAGGAAGTTGAAGGCGACAAAGTAGAAATGTTTTTCGAAGCCATTGCTTAAAAAGTAAGGTTTAGGTGGTCTTTTTTGTTTGTTGTTTTTTTTTATTATTATTATTATTATTACCCAAAGGGTAAATCGCAGAGATGGCAGTTGTCGGGGTTTCTCGACAGGATAGGACTATTACCCCCCCCCACTCTTTGGTATATGGGTGTCGCGGGGGTTCCTCCGTCCCTCCCCTACGGGGTATGGAAAACGTCCACCCCCTCTGTTCCCCGTCGGCTCGAACTCCCTACTTTGCCGTGTAATTCTTTTACAATTTTATATAGTTATATATATATATATATATATATATATATATAGTTATCATTGAGCGTATAATATATATATATATATATTATATATATATATATATATATTAGTGATCGGACGAATCCACATCCGCACCCGCATCCGCATTTGCAGAACATCCGCACCTAAATTGAAATCCGCGTCCGCGATCCGCCATCCGATCCTCTTTGAAAAATGAGGATGTTGAGGATGTTTTTTACATTTTTTGATAAAATGCATATAAAATAAATATTATTTGGCTTCTTTATCATGGGAGTTTATGGAATTACTTGTAATTTTTTGAACACTATTGTGTATTATATATATATATATATATATAATATATATATATATCATATTATTATATATATATATATAATATATAACTATATATATATATAAATATACTATATATTATATATATATATAATATATAGTATATATAATATATTATAAATTATATATATATATATATAATTTTAATTCTACAATTAAAAGAGTAAACATCCGTATCCGCATCCGCATCATCTTCTACTTTAAGATCCGCATCCGCATCCTCATCCTCTTAAGTCCGCATCCGCATCCGCAAACAGTCAAATTTTGACATCCGGTCCAATCACTATATATATATAATATATATATTATATATATATATATAACTAACCTAACCTAAATTAACAAATCCCTAAACTTAAAATAATATCGATGGTCCATAGATATACCCTGTACTATTTTTTTTCGGTAACGAGTACCGTTAAAAAAGTCAATAAATGAGACTTTGTCAATAATATATATAAATATATAATATATATATCATACATAAGATTATATTTATATTAAATACTATAATATATATATATATATATATATATATATATATAATATATTAGTATAACGTATATTATATATATATATATATATATAGTTATACGTATATATATATATATATAGCTATAATATATATATATATATATATATATATATATATATACAAAAGGTAATTAGTAAACGCAAAACTAATTATATGATTTTTTCAAAGAAATACAATAACTACAATAATAACATTTTCGAGCGTAATAAAGGAAATTAACAAAATAAAAAATATAATTCTTAAGACGGCTTATTTGCATCATCATCAACCAAACTCCATCATCGCAATCAATTTTAAAACCAAGAATTAAACCCAAAATCGAGACAAAAACCTAGATGCGAGTTGATTATGCAATAAATTTTCTTAAAGTTTGAAAATGAATATTACGATAAAATGAACAATATATTCAATGGGTTATAAATTATAATAAATGATACATATGAAACTTTCACGGAGGCAAGATTTTCTTTTATATAACCATCTAGCGTATTTGCTTGCTGATAGTATTTCGTTTCAAGCACCAGCAGTAATCAGTAATCATGTGGGAATCCCAGCGTCCTTGGTGCCGTTCCTCCATAACTTTGTGTATCTTTTTGGAATATCTTCCTTTGTTCGTCACTCACACACCTAAATTACTTGGAAATTGGTTAAGATGGCTATTTAAAAAGTACATTTTTATGCTCAAATTGCAACCTAACTTTTTGTAGTCTCTTAAAAGTTTTATACGATTTATTCGCAGTATCTGACCTTTAATTGCCGAAAAGGTTTTCTACCAAGATTATGAATGAGAACCAGGCATTATTTTTGCGTTCATTCATGACATTAGTAAAATTACTACCTTTAATTAATGTTCTTATTTGTGGGGCGTCAAAAATTCTCGCCTTGATTTTTTCATAACTTAAATTTGGCAATTTGAAAATTATGTATTTCAAACACTCACCGTTCGTATCTAAAGCTTTTAAATATTATTTAATGAGGCCTAGTTTAATATGCAGAGGAGAAAATATGATTTTATCTCTGCTCACTAAAGGTGGATTAATGACATTTTTCCTTCGACAGTAAGTGATGTTCGTGCAGGCCAGATTTGTTTGAAATAATGTTCTGCCTTGTCTCTGCTGTCTCATAATCAAAGGAAGCAGGGAAATTTAGTATACCATACTTGCTGTCCTAGCAGAAAATTAATCATTTTTAAGTCAACATATATTGATCCACTCGTGCATCCCACTATTTGATAAAATTTAAAATCTTTCTATATATATATATATATATATATATAAATATATATATACTATATAGTATAGTAATATATATATATATATAGTATATATATATATATATATAATATATATATATATATATGTTATATAAATATCTTTCTATTTATATATAATATATATTCCTTTTAATTTCGTTGAGTGCCCAATTGGTGTCGAGCTGTGTAGATTGCCATTATGCAACAGCAAACAATTAAAACTTCTTTTCGAACTGTTTAAAAACAAGCGCCAATCATTTGTACCGCAAGACTTAACCCCCATCTCCTATAACAAACCAGGTATGCCTCAGCAATATACTAAATTATCTTCTGTTCTAAAATATTTAAGCAGTTCTTCTTCTCTTTTTTCTGTAAAATGAAAGGTATGTGCATTAGGTAAGCACGTTTATAGTCCTTTAACACATGAAGATAAAATTTCAGTAGCCTTTTTTGGCAAATTTAGATCCCTCACAAGATCATTAAACTCGGGTTTTTTAAATATTTACCAAACGTCTTGATATTCAAATAAGCTGGGGTCAAATTCGGTGGCTTACACCTCGAAGTACATCACAATTTCTTAAGGAACCACTTCATCTAATTCTTGAGCTGGCAAACCCTTATGTTTTGGATTGGGAATCTCATTTGAATGTAGCACTGGTTGTATCGCGTTTTTGAAATTTGGGTACTCGATACAATGTTTTATTTTTTCCTTTGTGAAGCTTAAAGTCTTGAAAAGCAAAAGTAACTATGGGTCTCGTAATGTGACTCTCGCCACACCTAAAATGAAAAAGTAATTGGAGAAAGACGTTAATATGAATTTTATCAAAAGTCATTACCCAAAGATTTAACATTTCTATGTGTTTCACCTTATGCAATATTTGAGATTTTTATAAAAAAAAATCTGTAAATTTTTGCTTAGTTACAATAACATTTGGGTAAGTTACAGTAAACTATTGATTAAATTACGTTGTTTTATGAAATCATAAACTTACTCTAAATGGTATTTTTTAATCCGAACTCTTCGTCCAATGCCACAGTATTTCAATGCATATAGTGTAGGCTTTATTTAAAGCCAACGATTATCATGACCCCCAGTTTTATGCCAAAATAGGCTAACTAAGTAAGCTCTTTTTAAAAAGTCAGTTATATTTGCTCGTTGATGTGAAAGTATAAAATTTCCAAATATATAGCAGCAGGACTCGGGGTTGGGTTATTTTTGTATTTGAACTTTCTAGTACTTGATGACATATTGCTTGATTATTCTGCCAATTTGTAAAGTTATATAAAGCCTTTATAATTCACCAAAAATTTAGAAAATCTGAAATATAAACAAATAAATCCAAATTTTTCCCCTCTATGCCCATTATCCTATTTAATAGCATGCCATGATTAACAGTATCAAAAGTTTCTTTAAATAATAATAATAATAATAATAATAATAATAATAGATAACAATTAATAATACCTTCACAACAACTTTTAAAAGTCTTTTTTTTCTGTAAATTTCTCTTAACTAATTTCCGGAGAAAGAGTTTTCCCACAAGCTACAATATACATAATAATAATAATAATAATAATAATAATAATAATAATAATAATAATAATAATAATAATAATAATAATAATAATAATAATAATAATAATAATAATAATAATAAAAATAATAATAATAATAATAAATAATAATAATAATAATAATAATAATAATAATAATAATAATAATAATAATAATAATAATAATAAAATGCATTATATTGATTTTTAATGTATTTAATTAGACAATTTTCTTTCTTTTTTCAGTCTTATTCAAATTTATTAAATGAAATTGATGAAATTTTAAATCTAACTATTTCGAATGATTCAAAAATTAACAATCTTAGCAATTTTATACCATTTTCAGGTAAGTCTTGCAAGGTATTCAACTGACAAAGATTTGTTAAATGGAACCTCAAAACTTTGGTGTAATGTAAGCCTTACATCATGTTATTCAAATCAAAACAATGAAATTGAAAAAGTTTTTCATTATTTTAATACAAATACATTTAATGTCGCACTAAAAGATGAAAATTTTCTTATTTTGTTTGACAAGGAAATTTCTATATGTTATGAGTGGTTTGAGTATCTTCTATACGAGAGCTTACAAAATACGATTCATATTACATTATCAATGCAAGATTTTGATCTCAGCAATTACGATCCTGAAATAGTCAGTGGATACAAATACACGACTGTTTGCTTCGTTTATAATCAAACTTTACTGATAGATTTCTTTGAAAGTAAGACCCTAGATTTTTCTCGCAAATGGGCACCAGCAAAATTGATCATTATTTACCTAGATCACGAAACGAGAGTCCCTGAAGTGATATTTGATTCAACCATTCAAAGGTCAAAATATATATTTATTGCGGAATTGGTTATTAAAATTAGCAAACCTGTATTTCAAACCTACAGTATTTTTCTTCTCCCTAGAAAAAAAAATAGGTCTTCAAAATGGAAAATATACAAAGGTTTATATAACTCAACATTTAATAAATTCAACATATTTACAAGGAAAGATATTGAATTTGGAGATAAAATTTTATATTTAAGTTCAGTCTGCGTCGATTTTCCACTTATGTATACAAACACTAATGGAAAATGTATTGGTGTAAATATTGACGCCCTATATATTATAGGTAGAGCACTAAATTTTAGCTTTGTCGTTCAATATAAAACAGAGGACGGAATTTGGGGTGATTTTAGAAACAATACTTGGCATGGCATGTTCAAAGATTTATATGTAAATAACAAAGATTTTATTGTTAATACCATGATATTAGTTGGTGACTCCTACAAGTATTTTGATACAAGTTTACCATATTTGATGGAAGGAATTGGATTTTTATGCAAGATTCCCGACCCTATTGCGATTTGGAGGAAAATATTCATGCCATTTACCATTACCGTTTGGAGTGTTCTCGGCCTAACTCTTATTATACTGGTCACTTGCTTCACTGCTATGCTGAAGCACGTTAAAACTGAGAAATCTGACTTAACTTCATCTATTATGTTGGTAAGTTTCATTTACAAGCTTAAGTTTAAGGCCAATGTAAAAATATTTTTTTTACTCTTATTAGCCTCAAAATTTCAGTAAAATTGTAAGAATATTTTAAAATCCTAATAATTATATAATAAAACCATGCAAATAAAAAAGAATCATTAAATTTTTAAGGTATAAGAAGCTTAACTAGAGAATATCCTATTTACATATCAACTTTCAGTGGTTTCTTTTTTTAGTTAACCGAAATAATTTGCCAACCATATACAAACAGACATTGACATACACACACACACACACACACGCATATATATATATATATATATATATATATATATATATATATATATATATATATATATATATATATATATATATATATATATATATATTATTATATATATATATATATAAATATATATATATATATATATATATATATATATATATATATATATATATATATATATTATTATATATATATATATATATATATATATATATATATATATATATATATATATATATATATATATATATATATATATATATATATATATATATATATATATATATATATATATATATATATATATATATATATATATATATATATATATTATATATAAATATATATATTTATATATATAAATATATATATATATACGCATATATATATATATATATATATATATATATATATATATATATATATATATATTTATATATATATATATATATATATATATATATATATATATATATATATATATATATATATATATATATATATATATATATATATATATATATATATATATATATATATATATATATGCACTATACAATAGATGAGTACTATATGTAAAAAACAGTATGGTCGATATTTTGATATCTTGTAAGTATATTTCAATTTTTTTTTCAATTTCTGGGTTATGTAAAATATTTATTATATTATACCGTTCATGTATTTTTTCATTATCATCTGCTCATGAGCCTCTCAGTGGGACGAGTATAATTTTGAATTTTTACCGTCTTCTCGAACCCGATCTCCTATCCATTCTTGCATCGGAGGCTTTTGATGTCTTCTCATGGAATCCTTCGCTGCATCTCTTCACCTCTTTCAAGGTCTTCTCTCTCTCTCTCTCTCTCTCTCTCTCTCTCTCTCTCTCTCTCTCTCTTTTCTCTCTCTCTCGATATGGCAACTTCTTAGCCTAGCCCCTTCTCCTTCATCACTTCTGAGGGTCCTCACCATCTATTTTGTTTATGGTAGGCTTCATTTTTACGCACTCTTTGATCATTTCATTCACACTTTCAGTGACTTTAAACTCAATTTGATCATCTCTATAGTTTAGATTCTATTCTTTTATTTCTCGTGGTCATACTCCAAGTAACCGTCTCAGAAATTAGTATGACTATTACATAACGTTCAAAGATATCGATCCTCAATTATATTCTCATTTGTATGTCCCCCATTGGTGCGGCCACTGTTCTCACTCTCACTGTTCTGTCTAACAAGTCAATCATATTTTAAAACTCTTGAGCTCTTCATTTACGTCTTCCAAATATACTTGCGAAGAATTAATAAATTTCCACCTTCTTTACTTCTGTTCTGCGAACCTCCACCACCAGCTCATATATATATATATATATATATATATATATATATATATATATATATATATATATATATATATATATATATATATATATATATATATATATATATATATATATATATATATATATATATATATACTCTGATTTGTAAACACATCATAATGATTAAAATTCAATCCTTTCTAATTATTGTCAATGTAACACTAAAATTATGGCCTAAACTAACTTACACAAGCGTTTTTCTGTAACGTATTCCCTAGAACAAATTTACATTTTAATAAACCTTCGCTTTGAGACCATGAAGCTTTGGGTATTGTGATACCAAGCTCTCATTGGCTAGTTTCTTTATTTTGGCATTTAATAGCTGGTTCTGTTTCTAACGTTGCCAACACTTTTCAAAAGTGTACATAAAAGCATTGTTATTTCGAATACAATATAAGTTATGTTGATTTCCAATGAACTTCATTGTATTGGTGACCCTTAGAGGAATTTTGATTTTTAACTCAAATAGCAATTAAGAATTCCATAAGAGTTTGAACACAGTTTACAATTATTGCAAAAAAAGGTAGAAAGGGAAAGCAAGAGCTATATTTTGATAGGGTAGGGAAATAAGATAAAGGAATCTATTTATAATATATTTAAATATTTTTTCCTGTTTTTAAAATCATTAAATCAAAATATAAGCTCATGAAGGAGAAAAGATTAATCACTTGTTACTCATGTAATTATTTTTAAGTTTGCCTATCTCTCTCTATTCCTCGTCCTCTTCCAGATTTATCAATCTATAATAGATCTTGATATTTCTATAAATTTTTATTTCATGTTTCTATTTTTCTCCATGTAAGCGTTGTTGATTTTGAATGTGATTATTTAATACAGACCAATGTATCTTTCTTTCAGCTTTCCAGCGTCTTGCTGTCTGTTTCTCAAAAACAAATGTTTCGATACAGGCAGTTCTTTTGGTATAAATACCTACTTATATCTTAGATATAGGCGTAGTGCCAGTGGTGTAGCCATACAATTTGTAAATTTATAAACATAACTTGTATTAGACGTAGGTCGATCTGGCACTCCACTTTTTATATGCAGCTATGCTCTGTAAAATTCTGTCAAAACATTATTTGTGCCGGTGCAAACTCAGAATTCAGAAATTGGGCCATTCGCGAAGAGAATATGGCAAAAAGATGGAAATTGATCCATTATTAACCTTTCAAATCTGGCTAGTGCAGCATGAACCTTAGACAAGCTAAAAGGTTTGGTGCAATTTTCTATCAGGTTATTTGAGCATTTATAGTAACAAGTTGTAGCACAATATATATATACTTCTTGAGATAAATTTAAAAGTAAATTGGGATACACGGACCGTAATCAAGGTACCAATAACACGGCAGAAAAAAATATATCATGAAGTAGCTAGTTTATTATATTATAAGGTTTAGATTTACCTACTACATCTATAAATGATGTAAGGAACTAGTATCCCTTGCAAATAG
The DNA here is from genome assembly GCA_015478945.1 of Trachelipus rathkii. Lineage (NCBI taxonomy): Eukaryota > Metazoa > Arthropoda > Malacostraca > Isopoda > Trachelipodidae > Trachelipus > Trachelipus rathkii. The sequence goes on along the minus strand of JABUQX010115477.1, from coordinate 11,024 downwards.
ACATCTTCAAGACGTTAGCATGCACGGTTTGAAACTTCATAGTTACCTGCCTATTTTATTAAGAATTTAAATTGATATTCCGAAATAATTAATTATTTTAGCAGTTCAGCTGTTTTTACATATTACTTCACATTTTTATGCATATTTGAGAATATAAATTCTTCTTTTATGGTAGCTAGTTTTCAATTTATACCGAGATGACCTTGCAAGTGAAACTTTCTTACCAATTCATTTGAAAAGCTAGCTGGGACTACCACCCTTGGATACATCCACTAAAAATAAAATTTCCTTCGTTTCATACAAGAAAGTCTTCTGAATTATTACTCAGGATGCTTGCTCATCTTTCTTAAGATAACTTTGCAATAGTTTATCTCCTAACTGATCCTTACGTATTAAATCGTAACTTATTTTTTTAAGAAATTTCTCTATCTCTTTGGTTCTCTTGCCATATTAGACTACAAAATTTACAAAGTTTGTTTCTATAGGCTCACTTTCATTATTATTTCATGATTCCTCCTGATTTTTTTTCATTTATCTCTACAAGCATTTTAATTTTTATATCTATTCTCTCTGTCGCAAGTATTCCCGACTTAGTTCTCTCGCTGTCGATATTTAAAATTAAAGAAACTTTGTGAGTGACTAGTTCTGGGCCAAGTCGTTTGTCAATGGTGAATTTGTCAGACTCCCCCCTAAACACCACCTTCTGATGGGAGACGGCTTCACGACTTGTCCTCTCTGATGAATCAGCGCGGCCATTGAATGCCTGAACGGCAAGCTCAGCCCTCTTTTCAAAATTATTTGTCTCGTTTATATTGAAAATTTCCGAGCAGTTCGAAGTTTCCTCTTTGTGTTCTTCTGTTGCCAAGTTGCCAAGTTGCCAAGTCTAGTCCAACTTGTTTATTACACATTATATATTTTATTAGCTTATTTTGCTTATCAGTAATTAATCTACATTCAACATAAAATTCACCTATTAGATATAATTGCGTAATTTCCTGTGCACTTTGTTATTATCATCATTTTTTTTATTGAACATTTGTACTAATGTTCTGTAGGTTGTGTTGATCGTAATTTTTCAAGTAACCGTATTTTTCAAATACTATGGCTATGCAGTGGATTTCTCCACCTAATTTACTGTGATTACACTATGTGTTATTGAGATATGTGCTGTAGAAGGCGTAGAGCTTGCATTCCTTAGTATCACTAAATATGGCTCTTGATAAGGCCTTTCACTTGCATAGTTTCATATAGTTTCATATTAGTATCAGGCCTTTGGTTCGATATTTATTCATTGTGTTAGCAATGGCTTCTTTCACTTCTTGAAATGAATTTTATGTCTATGCGTTCTAAGCCATTCTTCTGCTTGAGTATATCTCACCTTTTAATAAGTTTACTGATGGTTGAATTAATTCCCCAATAAAGATTAGAGATGGACGGTAGAATCCTATCATCCAAATGAAACTGTTCAACTCTTTTCTAGTCTTAGTCTTACTAGTCTTCACTGTTGTTTGAACTTTCTCATGACTTGGTAGTTCTCTTTTAGAACGTATATCAAATCCGTTATAGCATATTTTTTAGACTTCAATCTTATTTTTCTTTGAATTTACACAGATTTGAAAAAAATTTTACCTCTCAAATATTTTCTTTTCAATATTTGTTTGTGTTTTACCTCCGTCTTTATACCTTTAAGGATGACATCCATACATACCATAAATTTTCAAGACTCCTAGTAGGATGCTCATAAACTTTTGGTAAGAAGTATATGTATTTATGAAGCCTTTTAGGAGGAAGAAATAAGTGAAAGTTTACAACATCGTGTTGATTGTGGAATATTCCGGTAGCTTTTATCGTTAGAATGTTGTAAAGGCCTTTGACAGATCTAATTTGCTGAAGATTGACAACCCTTTAATTCAAATATTTTGAAAAGACATTATTAACTGCCATTCAATTAAGTTGTCTGAGGTCTCAAATAATTCCTACTTGATTATCATCTTTTTCCAATATTGATACGGAAAAGTTCCAACTACTATTTTTATTTCATGAGTAAGATTTGTTGAAATTCAGTACAGCTTACTTACTGATTAAATATCTATATTAATGTTATTTTAATGATTTGTGAATCATGAAAGCTTTGCAATTTTTATTTTGTTTTAGCATATAGCCTTTGTGGGATACAATTTGGACGCATGCGATCGGTTCCCTTTGGTTCGGTTGTTATAGGGGAAGTTTTCTGCTATCTTAATATTCTTTCTGGTTGGAGGCATTCCTTCACTTACCTTCTGTTTGCCCTTTCCTGAGATAGTTTCAAATTGCAATTACATTCCTGGCTATCGGTGGCGTCATTGGTCCTCTGTTCCTCTCTTTCAAGCTGTCTTTTCTCAGCTTCGCGCCTTCAAATGAGGATTCTCATTTTAACAATGGTGTTTGTTTATTTTAATTGGTGATTTTTATATGAATTTTTCATTAAAAGTGGGCATAGGACTAGGAGTTAATTCTGGAGTATTTATAGTTTGAGAGAGAAAAGAAAATAAATAGAAAGCATGCAAATTATTTTATCTAATTCTACAATATTACTATCCAACTATACACATAGTTGGATAATTGAATCCTTTAAAAGAAAATGAAAGAAATCAATAATTAAACACATTTCTTTTAAGAAAGGCAGGTACAAAATTTTAAATTGTATATCTTAATTAAATGTGCATTTTTTACCATAGGTTGCCTTTAAATCCTATATTGAATGGTATTTCATCTGTATTATAAAGAACTATTTTAGATTCATTTGCGGATTTTAAATTTTCAATTAATTTGCCTTGTTTTTCTGTCCCACTTGCAGGAAATGTTGATTTATGCTCCACTGTCTATAATATACATTTTACTAGTTATTTTATCTTTGATTTTAAATAGTTTGGTATTCACTATTAAAATCATTTGCATGTTATTAGTCATCTCAAACTCCTCAGCAAACAGCTCGCCTATCATATATATAGTCTAACAAAATCCCAGATTCAGCAATATTTTTACTATTTTAGAAAATTAAACGTTAATTTACTGAATTTTAGCTTATAGACTCTTACTTTGTTGAATTCTACAGATTATTGGAGTGATGCTCAGACAAAGTGTCAAAACCTTTAAAGAAGGTAAATGGTTCTTCCTTTTATTCTCAGTATGGTTATTAACGTCCTTTATAATTACGAACGCATACACAGGGATATTAATTTCTTTCGTGACAATTCCTCACTTCCCGAAGAGAATGGAAACTGTAAAAGAATTTGCTGAATCGAATCTACGGTAATTGATAGTTTTAGTTTTTAAGACTTCTTTTTAACAGGATTTGCACTCTAGGTATGTTCAAGTGACGATGAAGGAATGATAAAAAAGCAGTTATAGGACACTCAAACAACATTTATGTCTCGAGGGATGGAATGTAAGTTAAGAGGTCTTTATATTGTTAATAAACACCTTTCTAAATAAGTAATTTATTTATTTACTTTTTACATATAGTTTACCGAAAATAGCATCAAACCTTGAACAAAAAGTAACAGAAATGATTCCAATGGGATTAAACTCCAAATTAATTACTTTTTCACATACTGAAAGTCCGACAAAATTATTACTCCTGAAAATTGATTTTTCTTTAATTTTTCATAATGGCCGCCATCGCAACGTGAATTGCAAAACCCGCTCTTATGATATACGATATAGAATGAAGCTCGTAATATTTTGATGCGGAAATGTAAAAAAAAAAAAAAAAAAAAAAAAATTATATCTCAAAAACTACAATAGCTACAGCGAAAAGGAATACATTTTTGGAATCCTGGTTAAAATTTACATAGAAAATGTAAAAAAAAAGTAAGAATAAAATAAAAATTATGTTAATAGATTAAGTAATATGATTAGAGAAGAGAGCCTATTTCTTTGTTTTATTGTGTTACTCGTTTATATTAAATAGATTTCTATTTAAATTTGCTTTTTTTTTAACTAAAGAAACCCCAAGGTATTACCGCACCCGATGGCAGGAGTCGTGGGTCTCTCGCCTTCCGGGGAACCTACGGGGGTAGGACTAATTCCCCCCCTCCCGGGAGGGTCTCCGGAACCCCCCGCCGCTCTTTGGTATTTGGGTGTCGCGGAGTTCCTCCGCCCCTCCCCTACGTATGGAAACGTCCCCCCCTGTGTGCCCCGTCGGCTCGAGCCCCCTACAGTGCCGTGAATACTCTTTACAAAAATATATATATATATATAACTATGTCCCCTGCTCCTAAAAAAAAATACCAATATTTAATTTTATTATTAATGATAGAAAAGCAGTTAAAGGATACTCAAACAACATTTATGTCGAGGGATGGAATGTAAGTTAAGAGGTCTTTATAGTGTTAATAAACATCCTTCTAAATAAGTAATTTATTTATTTACATTTTACATATAGTCTACTGAAAATAGCATCGAGCCTTGAACAAAAAGTAACAGAAACGATTCCAATGGGATTAAACTGCAAATTAATTACTTTTCACACATTGAAAGTCCGATAAAATTACTACTCCGGAAAGTTGATTTTTCTTTAATTTTCCAAAATGGCCGCCATCGCAACGTGAATTCTTCTGATATAAGATTTGTGACACAAATTTTAAAATTAATTTTTATTGCTGTTTAAATTTTATGTTATTTTTTATGTTTTTAGACAAGATACTAATTATAATGACATTTCTGCTTTTTATTTCAAATTCCATCGTAAGAAATAGTAACTGTTTGATGACATCGACTCCTGGCTGTTCTACGCTTCCCATATAAAGATCTAAGTAGTTCGTTGGTCTTATATAAAAGAAACGCACGTAACTTATAGTTTTAATGCTAACCGGGAAACAGTGTAGTCCATAGCTTGTGATTTCAGTGTTAATGCCTTTTATTTTAAAGTAGTATTTAAATTTAAATTTTTTTATTTTATAGTATTTAAAATTTTTAATTATTTTATAAAGTAAACTTCAATATGAAAATTAATCCGTTTTTTCTGTTTCATGAGTAAGATTTGTTGAAATTCAGTACAGCTTACTTACTGATTAAATATCTATATTAAATAAATTGATGTAAATAAATATATGTATTTATAATGATTGATCATGAACATATTTGCAAATTATATAGAAGCCTATATAGAAAAAAAGATGGAAATGGAATCAACGAAGCTAGCTAACAACGTTGTTGAAACATCTGCTATTTTGCCGGAGATTTTGCGCATACTTTGTGTCGGAAGCTCTTCGTAGACAAGAAAGACATACAAAGTTCAGTAAGAAGACCATCTTCAGAAGGTGAGGTATCTGTTTCAAAGAAAAGATCCCGTTCCACTCTTGGGGGATTTAACAGCGAAACTGATTGCTCTTTCTGTGAACAAGTAGTAGATTTCAGTGGAAAATGCAACCTTAGGTCAGAATCTGTCACTGTTAGGACTGCTACATTCCCCAAAACAATAATTTAAATATGTAAGAAAAGAAATAATAGATGGTCTGTTGATGTACAAGGACGCCTGGCATACTTTTAAAGTGACCTCCATGCAGGTGACTGTGTACTATCAATCTTGCAGTGTAAATTTCAGAAACATAAAATGTATTCCCAAAAATTACAGGAATGTTAGTGATCAAAGACAAAAGAAGATAAGACTTAGTCGACCTAAAAAATGAAACACAAATACAAGTGTTTGAAAAAGTATGTTAATACCCAGAGGAAAAAAAAGACGAACTATATTTAGTCAATGATATAATTTCAGTAATAAATCAGCGTTTGAAATATACTGAAGAAAAAGCATACAGTCTACGATACCTGGAATCAAAACTTATATAACAGTTTGGAGAATCAATATTTATAAGTGAAAAACAAGGCCAAAAGATGTAGTTGTTCTAAGAGAATCTGATAGGTCTTTAATAAGATAATAAGAGATCATTGGGAATGTTACCAGAGCTTAGATGAGGAAGCGGAAAGATACGACTAATTGAAAAAGCAAAAAGTTAATTAAAAGTGATAAAGAAGAAAGTAATCGATCTTGGAAACAAAGAATTTTATCCAGCAGCCGTTGATTTGGATATACAGGTGAGTTTGGAATACCTTCGCTCCAGTTTAAAATTACTGTGTTCGACAATATTTTCTGGGTACGATGAATTGAAGACAGCTGCCATTGGTCAATGTACAATGCAGGCGTGTGCGCTACGAGCTATCACAACACTAATGCAGATAAGACTTTCGGTTTTGGTGTATTCTCATACCCGATCCCAGTTCCTTTTAGATGTACTCAGTCATCTTGGTTTTAGTAGTTCCTACCAAAAATTCAGAAACTTTTACACAACTCATCAGTAGTTGCTGGTGGAGATCTCATAGGAAAGAATGAAGATAGGACACTTATATTTGCTGAGGATAATATTATTCACAACGTTGCGACACTTAAAGGCGATAACATATTTCATGTCATGGGAATGTTGGCAGTGATAGCAGGGTAGAAAAGCAAAAGAATAATTCCCAGAGATAATGACAAAGATGATGTAAAAAAATGCCAAGTGTTAATGATTCAGATGATGTTGTAAAAGAAATGGTAAGTGTTAATATCTATGAATATTTCAGTGATAAAAACTTAATAAGTGATTTGAAATTCCAGATATTAACCTATGTACAGGTTACAGATTCTCATATTGACCTTCTCAGGAAAACAGCATGAAACTTAAAATTGAGTACACCTGTATGAGCAGGTAATATGAAAGGAATTTATTGTTCTCCTGACTTTGGGAAATCATTAGTTGTCATACTCCCAATAATCAACCTCCAACCTAATAATATGACTTACATTTTAACATATATTAAGTATATCCGTCATTTATCAACAACAAAAGTTCTGACGTTCGATCAATCTCTTATCTGGAAACCTTTTATTATTGCAAAGGACTGTAGATACACAGCAGAGTTTGAGGACATGGGCATTATGAGGGGTCTTTCCACACTATGATGAACATCCTACGACTAATTGGACATTTGATGGAAGGTTCTAGTCTCGAAGATGTGTTTCAAATAGTTTATGCGGTCAACATAGTGAAGCACATATTGACTGGCAAAGCTTTGTCCAGAGCTTTTCGTGGACATACGCTGGTTGACTCTGCCCTGACCTCAATGTTGTTGAGTGACATATTTAGTGAAGAGAAGAGCAAACCTATAGCTGAAGATGTTATCCTTTTTATGATGACCTACAGTTGCAAAAGAAGACTGCATCCGATGTAGAAGGGTCAGAATCTCTCCAACATTGAACGTAATTATAACAGAAAAGAGAGAGACTTTGAAGGAGATCTCTTTGACCAGTAAACTATGGTCAAAGTATCAGTCCTTGGTAAGTGTAGAACGTAAACTTGTTCAAGCAGATCCATAAGGCTCTTGGTCGTCCCACCTAGAGGTCATTTGCGAATGTTTGCCTGTGTTTGTAGCAGCAGGTCACACTAATTACCTGAAATCTGCTTACTTTTGCTTGCAAACCATAAGAAAACTGCCCTCAAGGAAACCACACCTATTTGCCTCATTCCAAAATGGATATCATGTTGTGCACAGATCTGATTCATCTTAGTCAGGCATAAGGTGTGATCTCGTCATTGAACAAGTTTTAATGCGTTCCATTAAAACAAACGGAAGTCTAACACCAGGCAGTGGACTATCTGAATGTATGTGAGTTTTACGGGTTTAATCCATGCCTGCCACTTGTTAATTTAGTTTGTCTATGCAGTCATTAACGGGAACTGCATATTCCACTAGTGAATGCATCGACCAAGACAAGACAGACTATATATATATATATATATGAATTATTAATATATATATATATATATATTATATATGATATATATAGTATATATAATAATATATATATATATATATATTATTTATATGATATTATATAATATATCGTATATATATATACTGTATAGATAGATGATAAATAATATATATAATATATATATAATATATATATATATATATATATATATATATATATATATATATATATATATATATATATATATATATATATATATATATATATATATATATATATATGTGCTGTGTTACAAAATCGAAGTACATTTTCTTCTCATTAAATATATGGTTATTAACTTTTAATATGACAATAAATTCATAAAAAATATAAAATATTTACTTTCAAACATTTCATAGTATTAAGATTCAAATCTAACAAATGCAGAAAAGAACTTTGCAGCCGTCTTGAAAATACGTATTTTTACGAACTTCCGGTAGTTGGATTTTGTCGAACTTTGAGCATGATGTAGTACATATATTGTTACTAGTTTCATTTGCGGAAGAATTGTTTCTGTTACTTTTTGATCAAGGTCAGACGCCATTTTCAGTAGCTTAATATATTTCAATTATTTATTTACTATATAATTTTTTATTGTCAAAATTATTGTGAATTAAATTTTTGTAGAATCGGGATGCTCTTTTATGGAGAAAAATTTAAAAGAATTTTTTTGAGCTCTCCCACTGATTCTTTGAGAAAAATTGGTGAAAAACTTGATTTTTATCCTAACATCGATTTTGATTATACGACAGTCACAGATTTAGTTAAAAGTAATCACCATTCGATGATAGATAGTTATTCATTTCTGTTCTACGTTCAGAATAAATATAGCATGACTGGTTACTCTTACGTGGCTAAAGAACAGGTAAGTAAAACTTTAAAAATGTTTTAAAATGATTACACATCTTAAACTTTTAAATCTCATGAATAAAAACTAGCTTGTTAAAATTAAATTAAATTAAGTTCCCAGTTGAAGTAAAGAATGGTAAAATATATGGAAAGCTCAAAATATCCCAGTAGGAATGATATAAATGATAAAAGATGTGAATATTATCATAGCTTCCAGTAGAAGTAAAAGGACTTCTCAAAGAGACGAGCAGTGCAGTCCCTTAATCTCTGCACCTGATAAGAAAGAGAAAGTTATTTATTAACGAAGAAAATAATTTTTAAAGAAATGCAGAAATTTTACAGTGAAAATTGATGTTTTAGCTAGAATGGCAGGATATGGGAATTAATGTGATCACAAAAAAATTAAACCGATGATTTCAAAAATTATAAAAGTCAGTTTTTTCCTGTAGCGTTTAATTTGCTTGATTTAAGTTGTATCTAAAGTGAATCGGGAATATAACTGTCTCAGATGATACCTTATCACAATGTAGTTAATATGGTTCTAATTCTGTTCAGAATACTACCCTCAAGGATATGAAATAGGACAAGAAACTCTTTGTGGTTTTGTAGTTTCTGAGTTGACCAGCACAATTATACATGGTCTAGAACAGAATGATAAGAATTGATAAATTGAAAAGAAAATTCATAATTTGATTCAGAAGAGCAAATATGGAATGTAAAGTGATGAGAAAAGAATTATTAAAGGCATACATGATATGAACTGATATATTAAAGAAAAATATTTCATACTGCATTTGAAATGCAAAAGATGGAATTTAAGGTGTGGAGAAAAAATTGTTTAAAACTAGAGGTTTTACGAATTCAAAATTTACTAGACAGAATTTCAATTAAGGATGAAAATAAGATATGAAAATATTATGTACGAAAAAAAGGGGGTGTAGCTGAATGATAGAAGCTTCAGTTTTGGTAAACAAATAGTAATCTGTTTTGACCACTAGTGGACAAATATTCTGAAATAGAATATAGCCAAATTATATATGAAGATTCGGGCTACGTTGTTGGAATGAAAACTGGGTGAAAGGTATATAAAATAGATTGAATGGGCAAAACTATTTTAAAATGTTCATATTCATTCAATTCAGGTAACACTCACTTAGAAGTAAAAAATTAATATAGAGTTAATCTCTCTCTCTCTCTCTCTCTCTCTCTCTCTCTCTCTCTCTCTCTCTCTCTCTCTCTCTCTCTCTCTCTCTCTCTAAAATTATATATATATATATATATATATATATATATATATATATATATATATATATATATATATAATATATATATAGTATATATATATATATTATATATATAATATATATATATATATATACTATAGTATATAATATATTATAATATATTTAGCTATCAGTAGGATCTTTCACCGACCAGGTAAATTTTTAACAAAATTTTGTTTTTCACACTTCAGAATGTTTTGTCCTTAACCAAGATAAAGATAAAGTTGCCAGTCGCAGTCAAATGGTTGTTAATTCAAAGCTAATTAAAGAACATATAAAGTTAAGCTAACGTAAACTCAACAAATCTTGCTTAACGTATCATAACTCATTTTAAGTATTTATCTTAGTATAATTTATAATTTATCACTTTTGCATTGTTAAAAAAAGAGAAACGAGCAACTGACACCATGAGCGTTTGTAGATTTTATTCGATATATGTACATGAGAAAAAAACAAAAATAACAAATTTTTTTTCTTTTTTTTCCACAAATAATTTACCAGGGCAGAAAATCCTATCGAATGCGCCTATTATTATTATATTATATATATATATATATATATATATATAATAATATATAAAATATATATATATAGTAATATATATATATATATATATATATATATATATATATATATATACGTGTATGTGTGTGTGTTATGTTGTACGCAGATTATGAGAAGCTATATATCATTCATATTTATAAAGCGCTCACCTTTGAGAGACTCAATAAGTAACAAACTGAACAGATTAGTTGAAACTGGAATCTATGGAAAAATACACGAAAGCCATATGAACAAAATAAAAATAAGGAAGAATTTCTCATAATTTGTAATGAGTATTTATTATTATTATTATTATTATTATTATTATTATTATTATTATTATTATTATTATTATTATTATTATTATTATTATTATTATTATTATTATTATTATTATATTATTATTACTATTTTATTTATTATTATTTATATTATTATTATTTATTATTTATTATTTATTATTTATATTATTATTATTTATTATTTATAATGTATTATTATTATATTATTATCTG